>WYDI02025410.1:0-80459 GCA_009867235.2 Psittacus erithacus | reverse complement strand
ACTGAAAGTCAGAAACACAGCACTGCACCAGCTACTAAGAAGGAGAAAAATGACTGCTACTGCTGAACCCAGGACAGAGCCAAAGCACAAGAAAAATTCAGACATTGGCATGTTATTGTGTAAAGTAGTGTAGAATTGCCTCTCAAAACAGAGGGGGACAAGATAGGCATGCAAGAATCCCCTGGAGAGCTGAACAGAATGCTACAGTAAGGACAGAGATATGTCAACAGTCATATTTTATGCATTTGAAGAAAGAGCCTGCACAGTTTATGTGACTTTCTACTCACCTCGCTAAGATGACATCCAAAGTCCAGTGCTTTGCTCCTGTGTTCAAATGGTTAATCTATAAAGGTTCTGTAGTCTGATGGTAATCTAAATTTTCCCAGTCAAAGCATACTGAGGCTGCCTTTAGATCTAAGTGAGGGATTTGCAACTGTCATCCCCAAAATGAGAGCAGCTGCTGGGCTTGTCCCATGTGAAGACCACAGGTTGAATCTGTCAGCATTACTTCGTAAAGGCTGTGACTGAGAACAAGACTCTTGCTGATCTGGATATGAGAACTTGTTGGCTGCAGGTGAGTTCTTTACTTGCATACCAAAGCAATATTCCAAAGTGGAGTTGCCCAAAGAAAACATCTTGTTTTCAGAACACTACCTGTGATCAGTATAAACTGAAAGACAACAGACCAGTAACTGACCCTACCCATCTTGCCATTACACTGTACTAATTCAGGAGTGCAAAGTATCTGATATTTACAGGCATCTGAACCACTGCGTGCAGCTGCATCACAGCCTTCTGAGGGACTGGAACTTTCTTAGGATAGTGTTTCTTAGCCACAAGTAAGCATGCACAAATTTGGAAGCACAACCTAAATAGATTGATTCCCTCAGAACTGTCAGGCTTGGGAGCTTAAGGTGTCCTTGGCTCAGATTTCCCCCAGCTGTTAGTGATAAAGTTGATCTATTTTGTAAATTACTTTGATGCTACAGAAAGGAGGACATGTAAGCAAAGCAACAGAGATGAGCCCTGTACTTTACATTTAGTATTTTCATGCCCACTCCCTGACCTGCAACAGGAGGCTGTCAGTCAAGGCAGAAACAGAAGAGAAAACATGGCAGAAACCAAAATAAAATACAAACTGGAGACTGGCAACAGAGAAAAGCTCACACGCAGTCATATGGCCAAGAAATTTCACCCAAACCTCCTGAGGCCTACACAGTGCCTTTCACACAGTTCCTTCCTTGCAATCATTTTCATCATAGCAAGCCAGCAAACAGCAATAGCTTGACAGAAACATGCCAGAAGCAGACCTTTACTCACACTTTGGTTCCTCCAATCCCTACAAAACACTTCTCTCAGCCCAGTAAAGCACTCTCTGTGTCAGAGCAGAGGTCATTTTCCTTTGAGCAGAGACTTTGTTCCAAACAGACAAACCTTTCACAGAATCTACAAAGCCTGTAGTTCACCACTTACCTATCCAGAGGGTCCTGAGGCACTTTACTCCCTCCAGCTCTGCTGTTGACATTGGTATTCTTGTTGGCAGTCATGGTCATTTCTGCTTTCTAGAAATGTGGATATCTGTGATGAAAAAAAAAAAAAATCAATGAATTTTCCAATCAATTAGCCTTCAAGGCTCTTAGAAGTACTGTGCTGTGCAAAGGCAGAACTCCAGGCTCCTTTTCATTCTATGCAATCAGTCTCGTTATGATCCTGAAAAATTAAACACAACCTCTCCACTGCTGCCCTTTCACATTCACAGAGAAGTTTATTATGGCCTACTGCTGTAAAGGGAGATATGGGAATTTGATGTATCCTTCAGGTTCTGGCATGTCTGACTAATGGAGCTTGATACAGAGTTCATAAAATATCACAGGTTTCATGGGGTTCTTTCATCCATCAGTACACGTGGAGAACCCAGTAACTGCACTGTGTGATCCTTGCAAATACCACAGCTATGACTGGCATTTTGGCCACAAAAGCTATTCCAAGGAATGAAGAAACTTTTCTCAAAATTTAAAATGCAGTTCTATTATAGAAATGTTTTCTAATAGAGAAATATATTCAATACAAAATATGTTGAACATAATTTTCAAGTCTCCTTGTGGTACGAAAATACCTACAAATGGTTTTCTTTATTGGCCCCCCCAAGATTCTTTATGTAAAACTGTCTTAGGATATTTTTAAGACCTTGGGTATAATAAAGAATCATTACTACTTCTTACTTATTTCCTAGTAATTTGGTAACAACCCAAAAGCTGTATATTTAATTTCAGCCATTGTAAAACCCCATATACCCAGTTGAGCGACCAATACATGAGCCTTACTTCTGTAACATTGCTCCATACGTGGCAAAGAAACAGCCCAGTATAATGATTTATTTTGCCCTCATCCCATTATCATAATAGGAATGGTGTGCTGTGACTGATGGGAAAATATGACAATATGGATATAGGCCAGGACGTAATCCCAGAGATGCAAAGGTGGTAACCTCTAACAACATGCCCCTCTGTTGACTATATCCCATGTTTCTGTGGTGTAGAACACAGCTCTTGGTGGCAATTTCATCTATCATTGAGATTGTTTGAGAAATATTTTGCAATGTGAGGGAAAAAGGTGTTTTCATGTCATGATAAGATCTCAGAGTCCCTTGGGAAAGAAATGGAACAGGACTTATTCCACCTGCTGCTGCAGGAGTTATTTTCAAGGATTGTGTGGCTTCGCTGGCATATGCTCTGGGTGGCTTCTGAGACTCTCCTTAGTTTGTAAGCTAAAATATATACCATGGTTTGCAGCACTGGCCTCCAGGGTCTGGCCAGAACTACCAATTTTTATGACCATTAATGGCACGGCTAATGCAAAACCAAGGAGTATTACAAAACTTCTTGTTTACTCAAACCCACAGTAAGTCCAGCCCGCTTGAGAAGCCAACTGTAATGCGATGCTGAAAAGCAAGCTGGGTACTGACAACACACAAAATCCTTGTACTAACAGACCCATCGCAGGAAACAGGACATTCTCTAAATCACTTTATTCCAAACAGCTCTGCCACAGATAAGGTCAGCAAAGCTCTTCCAGATTGCAGCTCCAGAAGCAGCATCAACCATGCCCACCACAGACTCCAGGTCTACTCATCCTCCTGGAATTGTCTTCCGCCTGTGGATTTTCTCAGTTTAAGTGGAGATTTTTTTCCCAGCTGGCAACATGTTTTTCTACACTGAAGCTCCCCAGATTCCTCCAGCATCTCCTTGTTGGTGTTACAGCATCAACATAACAGAGCTCTCAAAGAACTGCCTGTTCTGATTGCAAAAGGGCTTGCCCAGGATGAGAAACGAAACCTGCTGACGCTGGCCAAGCTTTCGAGGACTGCACTTTCCACAGAGAGCCAGCAGCTTTTTTAATGTTTTCCACACACCAATTCAATCCTTTTACTGTGTTAAATCTGTCTAAATCACTTATTAGCAATTAGGTGAGAAAAATAAGAGATATAAATGTGGCATAAGGTGAATAACAACTGTTAGCACAGTTCAGGATCATTTTCCAAGATTTGCTTTTCTGTTCAAGATCAGAATAAGCTGAAGGGAGCCTCGAAAAGATGGGATACTGACCTGGCACATTAAAAATCCAAACAAACAAAAAAGTGTGCTTTTGTGATGTGGTTTTCCAAGAGTCCACTTTTCCCATAACCAAAATCCAATTAAAAACAAACAAACAAAACCAAAAAACAAACAAACAATCAAAAAAAAAAAAAAAAAGCACATTAAAGCTTGATAAAAATTATTGTGGTCAGTATCTTAAAAAGTGATTAATTAAACATCACATTTCAAAGCTACCTTAAATGTCAAATAGGCCAAACTGCTTTGCTTTCCGCAAAAGATGAACTGAGTTTTACAAGATAGTTTCACAAGATATGTCAAATTTACTGACATAAGTGTTTTAATTCCCATGCATTTGAGACTCTGGTATGTGTGGTGATGTCAACTGACTTTTCTATGCAATATTTCTTTAATGCTTCTTTTGTAAGAATATTTTGCTGCAGGTGATGCTGGTAACATCTCAGCACATGCAGAGAAAATCCAAATAACTTTCACATAGCAGAAAAACAGTCAGTCCAGTGCCTGGAAGCAAAGGCTTCATACCAAAGAAAAAAGAAAGGAGGAAAAAAAAGGAGAAAAAAAAGGAAAAAAATAATCAAAAATTAAAAATTAAAAAAAAAAATAAAATCCCAAAGTCATATCCCAAACCATATCCCAGCTCCCAAAATAAAAGGGAAACAGAGAAAAAAACTCAATTCAATTTTATAGTCATGTAGCAAGAGCCTTCAAATGAGTTTGACAGCCATGTAAGTTTATTATATTGTATAGTAACAATCACATCCCTTGGGCTTGTGTGAGAGCATTCTCTATCACAGTGTTTACAAATTATTCTTCATAAAGCAGTGAAAACCAAAGTCTCTCAAGTATTGCGGCATACTGTTAAAAACAAATCCAAAGATAGTCATCTCACGCAGATTCCATATTGCCTGGTTAACCATCTAACTACACTTTGCCTCAAAATGCAGAACTTGGTTTCATTTGTAAAGGTGAAGAATTACTCTGAAACCCTTATTTAGCTATAACTTGTGCTTTACTCCAGGTGTGGTCTCACTAATTTCACTAGGACAACTCTCCAATTAGCAAAGATGGTAGGATCTGGATGTTCTCCATTATTACACTCATTTTACCTAAAACATTGACAAACCATTTGTCAGGATAAGAATAAAGACAACAGACACACAAAAAATGATGTGATGGCAACATGGGATCTATTGCTAGTACCAGGCAAGGTTCATCATCCTAACTGAAAATGCCTGCTGTACTGCAGGTGTTTCCTAGCAGATTTTTATCATTTCAGGAAGCCTCAGTGACCGAATATTCCTTATGGACTGTCTCTCTCTTCCCTCCCTCAGAGGTTTACTTGCATTCCCAAAGTGAAAGTGTGACCTGCAGCTTTTTTATGCACAGAAGGGGCACTGACAAAAATCCCACTTTTTCCTAGTGAACTTTACGACTTTATGACACCTTTGAACCTTTAATTCCATTAACAGGTGTTAGTAAGGGAGTTGTAAATCTCATGCTGCTCCCTACTACAGTTCAAAATTATTCTTAATTTCCTAAAGCATTCCAGTCCTTTGGAAGGATCCACTCCCATTATATTACACTACTGCAGGGCAAGTTGTTCCTCAACTCACTCCCATTCACAAGTGGTTCAGGCTAGAGCTAGGCTTGGACAAAGCACCTGGAAGGTCTTGGTAATCAGCAGAGTTTTATTTGTACTATCTGAGAGTCTGTAAGGCATCAAGAAAACTGTCTTTCTTACACACAAGGGAGCCACCGTTACTACACTGCAAGAACCCCTCCTCTCCTTCTGTGAAAGGTGAATAGCATTGGGCCTAGTTATTCATGTCTAGGCTCAGATGTGTTATAAGCGTCTCAGATCAATATCATGTTATAAGTGTCTGTCGTGGGTTCAGCAGTAGCAGCCATTTTTCTCCTTCTTAGTAGTTGGTGCAATGCTGTGTTTTTGACTTTCGGCCTGGGAACAGCACTGATAACACTGATGTTTCTAGCTGCTGCTTAGAATGTTTAGTCTGACCAAGGACTTTCTGAGCCTCATGCTCTGCCAGGGAGGAGGGGAGGCCAGGAGGAAGCAGAGACAGGACACCTGACCCAAACTAGCCAAAGAGGTATTCCATACCACAGCACATCACGCCCAGGATGTAAACTGGGGGCAGTTACCCAGAAGGGCTAGATCACTGCTTGGGTCAGGCTGGGTATCGGTTGGCAGGTGGTGAGCGGTTGTATTCTCTTCCCTTGTTATTTTCCTTATCATTATTATTATTGGTGGTAACAGCAGTGGTTTGTGTTATACCTTAGTTACTGGACTGTTCTGATCTCAAACTGTGGGAGTTATATTCTTTTGATTCTCCTCCCCATCCCTCCAGGAGCTGGGATGGCGGAGGAAAGGGGGGGAGTGAGAGAGAGGCTGCGTGGCTGACTGAGCTTAAATTACGACAGTGTCTTAGGTGTTTTAGAGAAAACATTTACATAATTGGAATGACATCTTTCATTCTGTTAATATAGTGGGAGCAGAATAGGCTTTTTCAATTGAGATTTCTTCAGTTCAACAGATGTGCATGTGTTTTTGTTTGATGGCGCTTTTTTTGTTGTTTTTAATACTGTGATCAATACTTCTTCCTATCCATATGGTCCGTTTTCCTTCTTAGTCTTAAAACAGATTCATTTCACTCCATTTTCTGCACTCATTTCTTAAGCATATTTTTCCATTAAATATCCAGTTCCAATAAAAAGTCCTTAGAGTGTGTTGCAATGCTTCAAAGCCAGTTTTCTGAACATCAGGAATACTAGCACTGTTTATCTGGCAGCTTAGTGAAGAAGAATCCAGATTCTGCTGCTTACTGAACTCATACAAGCAGAAGACAATCTGCATGTGGCTTGAGTCCTCTCAGCCAGGTGTTCACTGGGACCCAGGCTGCAGCACTGAGCAAATGAAAGTGGCAAAGAGGACAGATGCAGGGATTCTAATGGCTTTAGAAGGGGGCGTTTGAATATAAGATCCCAAGCCCTCTCCTGGCATAATTACTAACATGAGTGCAAATTCTACATAGAAAGTCAATGTCCAGCACAGAAGTCAAGTGTGTTCATAAGATTTCTCTACGCTGGACTTCTGCTGTTATTTTTGTTTGTCAGTGAGAGTTCAGTGTGTTTAAAGTCCTTGCTGCCTCACATGTTGCAAAGATATAATCCTATATATATGCCTATACTTAACTGTCTTAGACTGAATCAATCTGTACTGCCATCAATATTATTTTAAGGTATAATTTGAATTCTTGAGATCTGCATATGTTCTGAAGCCTTTTAAGGTAAATTATTTTCCTCTTGAAACTCCACTGATCTGGGATCTGAAAACAGGGGGAAATATTACTGCTTTGGTCTGCCCTACAGGATAGAGACTTTGATACATAACAGGAAGTCATTACATGGAAGAAGTACAGACTGCTAAGACAAACTTGTGCTTTTGAGAGAACCTTGTAATAAAGACAAGCTCTTAGAAACACATTAATAATAACTGATTTTGTCTACTTATTTTTCTTTTAATGGCAGCTGCAGCAGAATGTTTCTAGGCCTTGAGAAGCTGAAAACATTAATATTCTTCTATAAGTGCTTTAAGGAAAGCTTGCCCACATTTCAGGGGGTGTTGTACAGCTAAAAATTTTTTTAAGAGTCACAGCTTAGCTTTGTGGCAATTTGCTTTTTCCCCTCCAGTAAACAGATAATTGAGTCCTCCCAGAACAGTATCAGTTCTGATGCACTGGGAAGTCCAGTAAATTCTTTAAAGTTTTCTACATTGAGAGGGCTTCTGTAGAGACTCCAAAGAACATTTTTATAAGAACTACCTGCTTTTATCATGCAGTAATAAAAGAGATTTATTATCATTTATTAGTTACAATAATCACTATGATTAAAGGCAATGACTTACCTTTAATGATAAAGGTAAATTTGTTCTCTAAGCTGGGCCACTGCAAGTTTAGCCATGTAATACCATACAAACTAACATAAAGAGCTAAATGACCTGCTGAGCAAGGACTTGGCATGGAGATATTCAGGAAGTATTAATTCAACTCTTTCACCCCAAGTTTAATTGTTACAGCACACAGCTAACTACGATCACATCAACAGGTTCCTTGCAAAACACATAAATTAATTGCCTTCAATTCTACAGACTGAAGAAACAGACCTTGTGCTATCAGCAACACGTACGTGCCTGGGCCATGTTACACTCTAGCATTAACTCTAAGTGAGAAAACAATACCAAGCCATTCACATAGCTACATATATATCAAAGTCCCTGACTGAGAACAAGTGACAATATTTGCGGATAACAGAGACAAAGGAAGAGGGTTGCCAAACTTTTTGTCTTTATGACACTGCAGAAGGCGCAGATTTTACCTGGTATTAACTCTACAGTCTCATCCAAAGTTTTCCTCCCTATAATCCAGAGACAGCCTGGCTCCAATCAAGCCAATGATGACAGGCTTACTTCCAGCACAAACTTCCTAGTATAACCATCAGTGGTGGTGGACTTGGTTGTCATTGCAATCTTGCAATGCCAACCCACCTTTTCAGCAGTGAAGTCCCCGCTTAGCTGGAAAGGATACTCTTAGGAAACTGATGTTGCAGCACTTATGGGAGGGGAAAGCTGTTGCCTCCCATCAGTGTAGGCTGTCAAACTGGGTGGCTGCAGAACCAGGCAGGTGAAAAGAAGGCATGTGGCCTAGAAAGGACAGTTCTCCACTCACCCTCCTTCCCCATTTTTCTACCACCTAAAACCCTTTCCCTTCTTCTGTATTTGTGCATTTGCCTATTTTGTGCCTTCCTCTTCTGTCTCCCTCACCCTTCTTTACCTTATTACTTCATTAACATTCCCTCAAGCTGTTTTTTTCCCTTGAATTGAAACTGGAGAGAACAGACCTCAGTTGAAACACACTGCAGTCCAAAACTTGTGTCCAAATGTAAGAATTTAGCTCTAAGCTCTTCTATTACTTTCAGTGCTGCTAGAGCTATCACAGCTTTGAAGTTTTGGCATTTGCAACACAAACACTTCCATGATGACCAGACATCACTAAGAAAACAGCCTACTTATGAATTGTGTCTAATATACATCATAGTTCCTAGGTATTATTCTTCCTTTGTCCATTCCCTTCATCCTCAGGATATTTGCACGAAAACACCCATTCAAGTCTCAGGAGCTCACCTGCTCCTGTTGCTCATTCCTCATAGTCCTGTAATGGCAACATCATTTGCATAGTAATGACTTGTCTCTTATGACACAAAAAACAGATTATTATTTTGCTAAGGAATTAATGTAGATTAGCTTTAAAGAAGAGTTTTTTCTTCATTAATATTTTTTTGCATCACAAAGAACATCAGAAATGAGAAAATAGACTGTCCTCCAGTATTTCCTGCAGGGTGTCACCAGTCTCTACAGACATCACAATAAAATTCAAAGCACAGTTACAGACTGCCTGGGAGCACAGACTGCAGGGAAGACACAAAGTGAACAAACCAAGCTGCAAGTCTTAGCGAGTCTTAAAAGGAAATTCCCTGTTGAGCTGACATCAGTGACTGAACCTTCCTCATCCCAAGG
The DNA here is from genome assembly GCA_009867235.2 of Psittacus erithacus. Taxonomy (NCBI): domain Eukaryota; kingdom Metazoa; phylum Chordata; class Aves; order Psittaciformes; family Psittacidae; genus Psittacus; species Psittacus erithacus. Next base: position 71,255 of record WYDI02025410.1, on the reverse strand, counting down.
TTCATCAGCTGAGAAGCATCCTGAATTTGCAGCTACAGTAGGTTTTGATTCATTAAAGCATCACGTGAGGCAAAACATGGGTCAGAGCCAGGATACACAGCAAGCTGCTGTCCACAGTGTTGTTAGCACATCTCCCTTCCTTTCTGCCAGACACACATGGCTCCCACTCAGAGCACCACTACAGCACAAACTGCAAAATTAATAGCTGTTATGTGCCTCATACAAGGTTTTAATAATACATGATGGGACGAAGGGGAATCTTGGTGCAGCTGCATAAAGACTTGAGAGAGAGGGATTCAATCTTCATTTTGCCATACATTTCGTATGAGTCACTGGGTAAATGGCTTGAGTTATGCTAGTTGAACTATTTCCTGACTAATTCTGTGTCATCTTTTCTAGAAGTAAGCTGTGCTACCCAGGAATCTCTGAAGCACATTCAGCCATATGGAGGCTTAATAAGATCTCTGTTATATTGTACTTTAAACCTGAATTAACTATCCAGTGTAGACAAATTACATCAATTTTCATTTCTCAAATAATACTCTATAAACAAGGGCAGGAACAAGTCAGAACTTGTTTGTGCAAAGAGGGTAATTTACAGCACCCTAAATATTCCACATGAACTCTCCATGTAGATGTCCTTAGCACATGTTTAGGGTGGGCAACACACTTTTCAAATTACCTTACATAAGGTCATGCTTAGGAGTGAGAATGTAACCAGTGAATTACCTCAGAGCAGGCAGCAAGTTATAAATTAATAATATGGCTTCCCACAGCCTGCGCAAACAGACCCTCGAGCTTCTCCCGTACCCTGGGATGCAGCAGGGAAGTTGACACTCACAAAGCTTGAAAACCCTTGAAATAGCCTTCCATTTTGCAACTATTTGTGACAATATGGGAAACAGCGCCACTGATAAAAGCATGGAAATAAAAGTGTTTAAATGGCCAGCTGGGCCACTGCAGCTGGAGGCACTATTTTTATCTGTTTTCAGAAGGCCACAAGATTTTTTTTAGCATGTTTGCCTCAGACTCCTTCTGCAGAGCCCTTTCTGGGAGCAGAGAGGAGGAAAGGCACCAACCAAAGGCCAGGATGGCTAAGGAGACATTTTGCTGGAGAAGGATGTGGAAGAGATGCTTCATGAGCATCAGGAGGACTGAAAATCAGAGGTCTTGAGCAGAAGTAACTAATGGCAACAATTTCACTGTCCTGCGCAGTCCTTGGACTTCCCTCTAATTCCATGCAGTAAAAGAAAACTAAATTAATTGCTGGAAGCAGAAGGCAAGCTGACTTGTCACAGAATGTTTCTTTAAGTTTCAAGCAGCAGGAGATCTTCAATATTGGTGCCTCATTAAGGTCAACTGCTATGTGTTGTTACTATGAATCTCGTTCTGTTTAGATCACTTCGTCCTAGTAATTGTGTTGCTGTTGTGAGTCAGTGTCTCCAAGAAGCAGGTCCTGCGCATGACACCTAAGCTGCCAATGCTAACACTCCTAGTGAAGCAACTTAATTTGCATGGACTATCTCTATATGATGATATAAAAGCGTCCTAGGAGGACGAGGAACTGGCTGGAGACCTCATGAATGTGAGCAGAAAATATTAGCCAAAACTGTCTTGGCTTGTACAAAGAGATGAGAACAACCTTGGGTCTGTCACTTTTAGTCTTGGCAGTTACCCAAGGAATCTGTAGAAAGGCACCGAGATGATCTTAATGATTCTGTATCCAAAGTACACCCAGAAGTGACCCTGGACACAGGCATTAGCAGCAACAAATGGGATGGTGAGCAAGTCTGTTGTTTGTATTGGGGATTTATGCAAGAACTGTTCCGGATAGCTACCTGTTTGCTTTTAGAAACTATGCTCTTGCACTTAAAGCAGTGTCTGCAGGACGCAAGAGCTCTGAGCTGTGTTTGAGCTCTGGCACGGATGTCTTTTGTAGCCTTAGGAAAACTGCTTAAAGTTGAGATCTTCAAATTCAGTGCCAGAGAGAACACCCCATCACCCATATTCTGACATCTGAGTGGACCATTTTTCCAGAGCAGCTCCTATTTTTCCTACTCCAGAAATCTGTGGTTTGATCTCTCCAAATATCACTGCTCTACCAATGAACCAGGAGTAACTTTATGACTAAGCTCACACACAGTGTTCCAGTTCTCCAGAAACATGGTGGGGCCCAGAAATGTTATCACCAACAATAAATACATCACTAACAGACATACCATACCTCACCCACTTTTGTGGTCACCAAAACTGCCCTCTACTGTCTGCCATGGCTGCGTACCTGCAAACCAGCATCTCTCTGGGCAATGAGCACAGCGGTTTTCTGATATCCTTCATGTTTATGAACCTCTTGGCTACTGACACCCTCTCCTTCAAACTCTACACATTCTAAGCCAAAACAAATAAAACCAAGACCCTGTGCTCCCAGGATGATAAACCACATCGAGGTGTGAGCAGCCTGACTGACAGGGTGCGGCCCATGCCCTGCCTGCCTGACTCCATCTCCCACCTCAGCTGACTGATTAGACAGGAGATGAGAGAAGCATGGTGCCGGCAAAATGAGTGCACCTCAACCTTTCTCCTAGCTGTGCCACTGAAACAGAGGAAGCCCACTGAAGAAGAAACAGGGAGGAGGGGTGAGGACCATGCAAACATCAGAGAAGTTGAACAATGGTAGAACAAAGGTGAGATAAAGAACAGCTAACATACTGTGTCAGAAAGACACAGGTGGGAAACAAGGAAGTTAAGAGACACTTAGAAGGGAAAAAAGGCATTAAGAAATAGCAGGAAGGAAAAAAGTACACTCCCCTTCTTCACCTCCATACTGGGACTGTACTCTGTGTCCCCCAGAGAAAGTAACCCACCTTTCCTCATGCTCATTCCATGGCTAAAATTTTCTTCATGGTATCAACTTGAATTTTCCCAAAGATACTTCAATGGATCTGCGATACTGCAGTAACCTGACATGAGACTTCACTGAAAGAGACAAAAACTCCTGCTGCCCTGCAAAGCAGGTGTGACTCCACAAGTGTGGAAAGTGTCCAGACTCTGGGTAGCTGCTCATTCAGTACATAAACTGAAACTCAAATCCCAACTCGAGTTCTTGAGTCCCTAATTCATGAGTAGATGCTCATTCCCCCATGTACGTACAGCCTCGTAGTGACTGCAGGAGTCTAACATTTCCCAGACTCCTGCAGTTTCTTTAGAGAATTGACCTGGGAGGGGGAAGGGAAGAGAGGAGAGGAGACAGGATGGAGAGAATATTGGCAGCTATACCAGAATAACAATAACATAAACTAAGCACAGCAAACTACTTATTGCCTTTGTTAACAAAAATTATAGTAGCTATAGCAACAGAAAAGTAGGGGCAAAAAATCCCGAGACTTTTTTAAATCCCCAAAGAACACAGTTTTCTAATATGGAAAAATCAAGATTTATTGCACCAGCGGCTCCCACGAGGCAGGGCTATAGTAGTGCACAATGGTTTCAATTAAAAGCATGAATCATTAACCAGTGCAGCTGGGCTTAGTACCTGGCAGACATCATCATCTCTTCCAGTGAGCCATGACTTCTTCAGGGACTCAACCGGTTTCTCTTGCTGTGTGATGTGCTCTTCAGACCCATTTCTGGTGGCTTTACCTCATTCTATGTCAAGCCCTGTGATAGAGTGACTAATGCCACCACTCAACAGGGAAGATCAGGGAAAACATTCCTGTACTAGAGTCCCTGTGCATATACCCCTTGCCAGCCACCAAACACTGATATCCCTACAGCACTGCATGGCACTGCACACTCAGCCAGCATCTCCAAAAGAAAACCCTGCTGCCTGTGCATATTTTTGTTCCCAAATACACACCCCCACAAGCTCAAAGAGGGGAGGAAGGTCCGGCACTTCTGCAGTGACCATCTGGCAGAAGCACCGCTCCATTTTCTGGCAATTCAAACAGGGTCTTAGAACAATTATCTCAGTTCCTGATTCAAGCACTGGAGACAGAAGATCAAGTTACATTTCTCTCCAGCCATCAACACTAATTCAGTTTTCACTAAGTCAGCCTTGCTGGAATTTCACTCTTCCACACTAAAACAAAAGAGGAAAGTGTGAATCAACACTGAAAAGCCATTAGAAGAAACATAAGGAATTTCAGGAGTTGCCCTTCACAAATGTAAAAAACACCAATAAGATCCCGCAGAGAAGGAGCTGTTTCTTCCTAGAAGGGATATTTTTACAAGCCAAAATGATGACAAAATGAACCTATTGCAAAAGGAAGTGGTACCATGGTCCTCAGTTTTATCCAATGGCTTTGTATTTACACAGTTTTCTTCCCCTACTACTACATGCTGGTTTATGAATTCATGGAGAGCATCTTCCCAGCTACCACTCAGCCACAGGTGTCCGCAGCTGTCAGAAGAGGCTGTGCTTTTCTCAAGAAAAGAGCTCAGCTCCCCCAGCACTGACCTTTATCATCTGCATGAAAGGAACCTTTCGACGAGCTACCGCAAGTTTAAGTGTTATAAATCTCCTTTCATCATGCCTCCAACCACTAGACAATGAAACAACTGGAAACATTTAAACCTGTTTTAACATTGGAGGCAGCAAGAGCACTTACCCACCCACCCGGCTGGACTGATTGCAGCCACCCAGCCGCTATGGACCGCAGCTTCTGCCAACAGTGGGGTTTCTGTTGAAACAGCCTTTCCCAGCAGTGCAAGGAAGCAGGGCAGCAGCCGCAGACATGCTAGCTCTGCTCTTGCGCATGCTGCATTCTGAGTGGCAGAAGGAGAAAGGGGGTTTTAGACAAAACAAAAACAAACCCACAAATAAACTTCGAATGATATCAAATCTCTTTTAAACCTTTCCAGGTTGTGAGATGGTATTTGATGATTTGAAAGACCTTCTCCTCTTTCCTTTCATGAGAACAATTTATGTACTGCTGGGTACATGAGATGTTAGAGACCTCTCAAGAGACCAGCTGCTGTTCCACAGAACTTTCACTTCTATGACAGGAATTTCATAAACGAAGGTACTAACTATCTTCCCAGATGCAGGCTTGAAAAGACCCACTGTACTGGTGAGTTCTGCTGAGGGAACGATCTTTCTTTACAGTCCGCAGCACGGGAGTAAACCCGATGCAGAGCAACATCACAGCATTAACTGCTTCGCTCTTTCCCTGGAGAGGACCAAGACCCCCAGGAGCAGTCAGACAAGCAGCACCGCCTGTGAGCCCTGCAGCCAAGACCCTACCACACAGCCTTGTGCAGACTGCTCCCACACTGCGTCTTGCATGGGTGATTCAGACTTCCCAAATCCCACTTCTCTGCTCGCATTGCAAGTCTTAACTGGTGCCATGCCAGAAAGAGCATAATATAGGCAGCTTCAAAATCATGTCAAGAGGAAATGGTGATCCCACATCCTTCCATTCAGCTGGATATGTCCAGGAAGAACAAGTAGCCAGTGCATTCAGGAACAGAGTCCCCTTTCTTGTTTTCAGATTGGCTACAGTGCCACAATGTGCTATCAGTCATGTTTAACAGAATTAAAACATGTAACATGAACTTGAAATATTTGCTTGAAATGATTAATTTTATGCAGACAGCATTTGGAGTGTCACTCCAGCACCAGCATCTCTACCCAAAGTTTTAGCAGTCTTGTTCCTACTTTAACGCAATTCAAAACCGTGAGTAAAATTTAATAGCAATTTGATTTTGCAATGTTCTCATTGAAAAAGCATATCCAGCATTGCCATTGCAACACAGAAATGGCCACAGGAAAAGCCTGAGTGACATAGATTAAGACTCTGATCAGATATAATTTCATCCCCTTCTCCCTTGCAGGAAATGTTTTGGCCTCTTGCCAAGCAGAGAACATTCCACACACAGTAGGGTAAATTTGGTATAGCACCTATATGGAAATAACTGCTTCAAGACATGACCAGGGTGTAAAATCTATTATCTGAACACATGTGCTTTCTCACCCCCAAAGCAAAGTTTTGTCTCAAACTTTCCCCACCTCATGGGAGACCATATTTGAGCAAACTTTCGAGTGGTAGCATCATACACCCTGGCACTGAAGCTGGTACTCACCTTCCTTTTATTCTTTCCTATGGATTTAAGCCAAGGTCAAATTTGGATCTGCTCTCTGTACAAGAATATTTTTATTGTCTCTTTTCAAGTGTGATTGGTAAAGTAACCTGACCTTCAGAATTACACCTGTCTATTCCCAAAACAACTCATCAGCAAAACCAAAAAGTCACTACAGAGTTTGTTATGATCAATCAAAACATATAATTCACCTAGTGGCAGGGCAAACTGGAATTTTACCCTGCTTTCTTAGAGTTTATCCTTACGTGATTGTCAGCTAAATTTTAGTTTCAGACACTCCTTTGCTAGAGTTTGTACAGGATGGCATCAGAAATTAAACTGTGTCCCAGACTTCTCTCTTGTTCCATATTCCTTCACTGTTTCTCCTTCAGTTGAGTTGTATGGACACTGATCTTTCCAATACCAGTAAGCAGAGAATTGAAAATGCGCATTTACACAAAACAGATACATAGATACAGTTATGCACATATATGCACAATACTGCACACACAATTTGTTCATAAATTTCACAGAGCTTGTCTATTTGTAAGTAAATTAGCTAGAATAAAGTATACACACAGAGTATAAATAATGCTTTCCTACTAAAAATTCCGTCATCATAAGACAAATACAGCCTTTGAGGCTTATAAAGTCTATTACGCAAAAACTCTTCAGCTTCATGTGAACATATTTTTTCCTGGGTTTGATTAATGAACAAATCTACACGTTCAAAGCAGAAATTAATCAGCTTTGACTGGCATTAAGTTTACATTACCAAATTCCACATCGTTTCCAGTTAGTACCACAAAGTTGGCCGCAGTTCATTCAAATCTCAGTCCCAGTCCTCCAAAAGGTAGGTAAATACCTGTTAGCCCTTTTATAATGCTGGGGCAGTGATTTGTATTAGAGGCAGATAGAATTGTACCTGTGCACAGTGCACAACAGCCAAAAGCTAACAGCAGATTTCATCCCACTAGAGCAAAATAAATGCCTTTTGTGACTCCAAAAGGTAACGATTTATGAAATTATGAATACATTTCACATAACTTTTGTGACTATCTACTCATCTGATGATTTGGAGCTAAGGTATTTTAGCTGATAATTTGCCTTGAAATCTGTAGGCATTATAAATGCACCAGGATTGACAGGTTCCTACAGAGCACCAGTTCCTGCAGTTTCCTGATGGAATAACTGCATAACTTTTCTGATGTGTGTTAATACCTGTGATAATCTGAACTTTTACTTCATTTTCCCTAGACAAATCTTTTCCTGTTTAACCTGGAGGAAGAACACACAGTGGGACATCCAAATACAACAGGTTTTCTTTATCCTATGTTTTAGATGCAAAAGACATGCCAAGAATCCTTTTTCTGATCCTAGGAAGTAAGAGGGTATGAAAAATACGCAATTCACTTTAGCTGAATCTTCACAGCAGCAGTACTCCAGGTGGGGATCTGAAGAAAATACATGCATAAAGATGGTTTGAAGTTTAAGGGCTTTATTTCAAACTGCAGTTTAACTTTTTGGCACAGGTTCAAGGTATTATCTCTGCTGTTCCAGACATCGGCATTTTCTTAACCATTTGACCAGTCTTCCAATTAAAAAGCCAATACAGTTGGAGTTCCTCTGAGTGACAAATACACCTCAAACTATAGCTGTAGCTCCAAAACATCAAGCAACTGCGCCATTCAGCTCTCACAGAAGCAAGCTTGGGCCCTTCCAGTTTTAATGAGAAAACTGGAGCCACAATACAACAAATGTGAACTCTTTGGTAATGCAACCACACCCCATTCATATTCAGCTCTGTGCCCCCACCCAGCCACAGATACACAACAGAGAAATACCAGCTGTTGAAGCTTTGCAGATGGCAACTCCAACATTGTGCCATTTTGGACTTCCTCCTCAAAGGATCACTCCACATGGCTTCTTTTGTAGGTCTGGGATTTTGGGGGCATGGAAAATAGCTTTGGGCATGAACAATGGGGAAACAGCATTTATAAACTGAAATAAGGTCTTTCAGTTTGTGGAAACAGCTGGAGGGAGGAATGAAACTTATGAATAATGCAGCCGAAACTGAACAGACTGTTGACAGAAAGTTCTTTCAGAAGTTGACTATGGCTACACTCTTACATGACAGTGCAACACTTAAATCTACAACTACAGAAGATTTAATACACAAAGATCTATCCAGCATTTTCTGATTTAGTGAGACTAATCAGTCCATCCTTTCCCTACATATAATATTGAGGAGAGTAGTTTCTTTTGCATTTTATGTACTTAGCAGTGGTATACCAGTCCCAGATGAACATTTTTTTTCAGGGCTATGTGAGAGTACAGCATACTTGTGCCAGCGTAGAGATGCTCCCCAAAAGGAAACAAATGGTCCCTGAAGGGAAACACGGACTACTTGGAAGTCTTTGACTTGCTGACAAAAACAGTACAGCCTCCATGTTGGACTATTCAAAGGGAGTTTTATAGAGTATGAAATGGACCTTCTCTGAGGGAACTGCAACATGGGCTGATCAAGTCAATGGTAAGTACAGCAGTTTGTCATAAAGGGAACACATGCAGGCATGTATCTGCCTACAGATGAAGTACAGCCAGGCTTTTACTTCTTCCAGTATCTTGCTCCTCCTGTTTTTATCTCCTCACTGCTCATTTGATTTGGTGCATAGCATCTGCTCTTCTCCTGCTGACTTCCACCAGACACCACTGCTCCAGGCAACTACCAAAAACTACATTCATACAATTCTCAGAAACACTTAACATCAGTCTTATTCTCATGCCCAGCAATGGTTTGTGTACTCAGCAGCCTAAGTAACATTGAAAGTCAACAGCATGCAACTGTGTGATTTATTTAGGTGCTTATAAAAAGGTGAATACCCCTCAACACAGCTGATATAAACTGGATGTTATCTGCTTTCAGTAGACAATTCATTCAACGCAGAAGGCAGTCAGCCTAGGCTATAGTGCATAGGCCTCTTCAAGAGAGCACCTGCTAAACTTCATGCTTCTCAAAAGATATTTTTCACTTCTGCTTCACAGAATGAGGCTTTTAGGTATCAAGAAGGAAACACACTTCTTACAAGAAACAAAAGAGAGACCTCAAGTATGTGTCATTCAATACAGAACCTTCTCAACAGAGCATCTTTTCAGAGGAACCCCACAAGTGAATGCCCAATGAAAATAAACAGAAAACAGAGCCAAGATGTCATACAAGGAAACACGTTAGTAATCCCTTTAAGTGTATTACACGAATCTTTCAAAACATGCCAATAAGGTATTTTACCCTTGCTAAGGAGAGGTACATCTATTTCAATAAAAACTTTTATATTTCTTCTGGAAGAAATAAAAGTAATTTTCAGCTAAATCTTTTCTTTCAATGCTTCCCAGCTTCAGTCAAGCCCTATTATTCATTGTGCTGTTAGACAACAAGATTACTCTAATGTCAGTGGATCATACAGAAGATTTAACACCATAATCTGTCTGAAAAATTCAGTGGTAAGGTCAAGAGTAAACCAAAAGTGTTTGCCTAGTTCTGATTTAGTCAAGAGCTTTGTTTGTTTCACATAAACCCAAGAAGTTTATCAACTTTTGATTGCTATTTTATCTAGCACAATGCAAAGCCTGATTCTTCTGTTATTACTGCTGCCTGACTTGTCCAGTCACCTTGAAACTCAACCATCCAAGGAGAAAAAAGGACAAAACTAGAAATACTCTTGTCTGTAACTGAGTTGTACAGAAGGCACCTTGCTTCTGCAACCAGTTACTGAGTTTAAGATTACAGATTCATATTTCAGAACTCACAGCTACAGAGACATGGAAATGAAGAGAGGATATGATCAGGATTATAGAAAAACACAATGCTCAAAGAGTTGGGAACTGCTTGGTTTTCAGTTTACCAGATTGTCCCTACTGATAAAGGCGTCAGCTCAAAAGGTCAGTGAAATCAGCTCACTCCAAAATCAAGCGGTTTAGACTGCTTTCTCAGCAAACCCAAAATTAGAAGTAGGACTTCTTTTTTTTTCTGTCAACAACAGCAGTCCATAAGTAGGAAAGGTGCACCAATTCAAAACCTATTTGACAGTAATGTTCTCACAAAATGCAGTCTTTGTGCCAGCACATTGAATCCTGAAGTACTTTTATTCCTAAATAAGTTTTGCCTGAATGATAAAGGGTCCCTGTAACTTCTAGAGGAAGTTCAGGCATCTGGACTTCAGGCCAAGGGCCACTGTATTTTAGTCTGAACCTTATTCCTAAGGCTTACTTTAAATAGCACCAAAAGCTTTTTATTTTTGAGCTACAAGCTCAAAAAAACCCACCCCAGAAACTGAAGAGGGGAAAAGAAATGTTGACTTTGAACAAATGGAATCCAAAGACCCTGTTTGGACTGGCCAAGTACTTGAGGCTTTTTCTTAGCCAAGTAGTGGTTTATTATATACTCTCATTCAGGGCTCTGGGGAGATGAAAGGTTCCACACAGGTATGAGGAGGCAGGGGAGGTAAGGCAGGGTCTTCCTTGGAAGAAAGAATGAAGACAGACATGGTTGCTTTGTATGGAGACAGCAATCAGACAGACAGGCAGTTCATCAGGTTTATAGTCCAAAGCATATAACAATTTTACACAGATTGAATCTAAAACAAGCTCCTGTACAAGTCTCTTCAATAGTTCATCAGTATCTTTAGTCTCAGTTGCTTCCTACTGTTTTTCTCACCAAAGTCCCTGGTAATCTCTCAGAATGGGGGCAAAACACAGAGTTTGGGGGTTTTTAGGGCTTGGGGGGGTTGGAGTGACAACAAAAGTTCTCTTTCAGCACTAGAAATAGGACAAAAGCTCCACACCACCTCTCCCAGGCAGTGAATGGACACTTCGAAAACTAGTTTCAGAGACTATGATTAAAAATTCTGTTGGAAAATAGTCAAGTTATGGTTTATGGACAGAAAAGAAAACATTTAAAAAATTATGTTGGTACCTCCATTAAGAAACCAAAACTAGAAATCTATAGACAAATAACTATTTGAACTAATGCTCTGACAATAAAATAGTTTTAAAACACCACTTCACAAATAGATTTCAGCCAGATTCCTACCCTGTGTTTTAAGAGAACATTCTGAAGAATAATTCAGAAACATGCTGGTTCTCCTAATTTATCTCAATTGTGCAACAATATTCAAAGCTTCAGTAAAAGACTTGCAACGTCCTTCCCCACTTTGCTGCCTGTACCTCCTTACCAGTGAAGGCTGTGAAGAGAAGCTGAACTAAAGCTGAAAACAAGAAAATACAAACTAATTTGAAAGTAAGGGTGTAAGTAACCTTCTACACGGAAAGTAAGGGCCCCAAATGTTCTGCCAGTGCAGTAATCTTAGCTCCTTGCCACTTAACATACCCTCTACTTCTTGTGACAACTATGTTCCCAGTTTAAATTGCTGTTTGCTTGTCTTCTGATTCTTGTCCTTCTTTTCTTCAGTTCATTTATAGAGAGATATCAAAGCTCCTGCCAGCCTTCATTTTGCTTCGGTTTTGACAAGCTCAACAATTTTTTTGGCCCTCCATGGTGTTAAACATCCTGGCAGCTATTCTTTGTGCTTCCTGCAGATCAAATATCACCCACTTGAATATGGATGACCAGAATAGCCACAGCATGCCAGAGGGAGACTCCTCTGTGCCTTCCTTATCCCCACCAAAAATACACATATTGAATTAGGCTTGCCATTTTCACCATATTTTGTCACTAATCAGAACCCAGGTTCTTGTCCTCATCTTCAGGTGATGACACCGTCACACAATTTCAGTTATTTCAGTCTGAAAAATCACCAGTGTAGGCAGAGCAAATTTAACTACATGTTCCTTTTCATGAGCATTTTAAAGTAGACAGTGTTAAGATGCTGTTCATTAATAACCTCCCTACAACATGATATTGTTCTCTCAACACTTGCCTGATCTTTTCATCCTTACCAAGTCACTTCTAAATTGCTCTACTGATTCCAAATTTCTCTCACTAAAGAAATTTCCACTGTGGTCCTATTATTAAGCAGAAGTTCAAAGAGAACAAACTTGTCCCTTCTCTGCAATACAGCTATCAGAAAGAGCTATCAAATTAGTCAGCATAATCTACTTTTTATTTTTAAACTCATTTTCTTCCTTGCTGGTTTATTATGATCAGAATCATTGACCTGCGTTTTTCCTCTTCTGCAACAAATATACTGTATTTGTAATTTCCAAGCACATCATAGAAGTTCTGTCCTTAAAGGTTTGTTGCTGTTGCTATTTTCATATGCCTTTTATTCTACTCTTACTTCTTTGCCTGCGGGGCCAATCTTCTCCATCAGATCAACAATATTCACCACCCCCTTTTACACTCCCTTGGGAATGAAGACAGAGCATAATTTGGTTTCCACATATTCTGTACACTCATTAGTGACTAAAACATTCTTCTCATGCTAACTATCCTACCTATCCCACACCTCTTCCCTACTTTTGTTTGCACAAATTTTGGGAGGAAAAAAAATACCCAAAAATAACTTTGCTTTGTTTTAATATCCTTAGCAGTGTCTAATCCAACCTCACCTTTGGCAGTCCTCACTTTGTCTTTATGTTTCTTGAGCTGAAAAAATCACCTTTATTTCCCCGTGAGTTTTTCTGTCCTTTTGCTATAGGCCTTTCCTCTTTCTTCTCTTGGCTTTTCCCTGGGACACCAATCCTTGCTGGCTCTAGAGACCATAACTTCAGGAAATTCCAGGCCTACTTCATGTTTAGGCACTTATCCAAATCAGCCCAGCTTGTGCTACTAACTAGTTTCTATAGCTCTATCACAATTTACTCATTAAAATAAGAAACCTTGTTACACCACCATTTTTAATTCTTCTCATTTATTTTAAAAATTAGAGTAACTGATCTTTCGAAAAATTGCTTGAGCATTCTATTTGGCCAAAGCTCCTTCATCTCCTTATTAATTAGTAAAACCAAAGCAAAACCAAAACTCTCTTGTTAGTAAGTGCTGAAGAAATTCCTAGACGTCAATAAACACGTCGGTCCTGTATTATTAGCACTATTTTTCTCCTATTTTGCTGCAAAGATGACGCACAAACCACAATAAATCAGTATTTTCTGAAGAATCTTTCTCAACAACATCAGAATCCGTGCTCATAATTGTAGTATTAACTGAAAATCAAAGAGAAAATTTCTGTTTCCAGATGCCTAGACTAAAAGCTGATTTCAGCATAGGTAGATTGAATTCCATTGGTGAGACAGGATGAAACAATACACTCCTTGACTTTGGCTGGGATGGGCAACAACACCCCTTTCAGTGCAACAGGGGAACAGGCAATTCTGTGCAGAGGTGGGCCAGCACACTTCAACAGAGTCCAGTAGACAAGCGGTCATTTACCTTTCCTTGCCCAATATGCACAAGAACACTGTCAGCAAACTGGTCAAAATGAGCTGCTTGTATTGCCCCCAACTTTCTACTTCTTTCTGGTGTAACTCAGCTGCTTTAAAAAATCTTGCCATGTCTCAGCTTTTACGTCAAGCTCTACACACTGTTACTTAGAAAATAGCTTTCATTAGCTTGAAGAAAAAACCTAACAAGTCTATGCTTTAAATCTATGACTTAGGAAAATCAACAAGAATGTAGAGAGGCATAAACATACCCTTAAAAAAGAACTTGCATTTTCTCAGCCAAAGTTATAGGAGGTCAGCATCTTTAAATATCACAGAGACACACTAAATAAATAATTTTTTAAAAAATTAAGGTTTTGGTTATTAAATGTAAAAATCACACCTCAATTTTTTGTCTTAGTTTTTCTTTTTGCATCTCATTTTTATTTCTGTCAACATGATAACATAATCCATCTAAGAGGTCTAAAACTAAATGGGTTTTAAGCAGTGGGTGAAATCACAGTGTGTTAGCTGACAGGAGGTTTTGGCTCCTTCATCTTTAAGCATCTATTTCTCACCTGCTGTTTCTCTGCAGCAGGGGATAGAAAGGTTACAGACTTCAGATCAAGGCTCCCAATTTCCTAATACATGCATCCTAAGCATCTTCTAATTTGTTTGTTTCTTTGGTAAATACATTATTGTCATCACCTCTGGATAATGACATGAATAGTGAAAAATTGAGGTAAAGCAGAAATACAGTGGTGATACCTATGAGCATTTGACAGTTCTCCTTCAGCCAAATATAAAGCTACTTTTAACATGCAAACTGCAGACAACAGTTACTAACCTGTTTCTTTTAAAAAATATGATGTTTTTCTTATGGCATATACTCCACAGCCATCTCCAGCAAAAGAGGTTTTATATTTGAACAATCTCAACAGTGGAAGAATGAAAGCTTATAAAATACATATCCTTGTCTATGTTGTAAATAGCACAATTCCAAGACAGAGACTAACTCTGAAATATAATCCAGGGGCTGTGCTTCCATTCATAAACTGTTCCATTTGACCACAGAGTCTGGAATGAGTTTTATCTTCATGTTCAATCAGAGAGCCACAATTAATTGTAGTGCTGCACTTTTCAGTTTCAAAACCATGTCCCTAACATTTTTCCCTGTCAAGTCCAATGGAGATTAGAAGACTTCTCAAAAAGGATTATCCCATACAGACAAAATGCAGCAGATTCAAACTGCCCAGAGACAAAAAGAAGCAAGTCCAGTTATGTACCACGTGGCTCAAAGAAAAGGAAACCCGCTGCATACACACAGCTTCAACTGTTTGAACTGGAAAGGCATCAGAAAGGTCCTTTCATTAGTAACAGCATAAGTGGGATCTCAAATGTACTTACTTCAGCTTCACCTCTAACTAGACTGTCTATACAGCAGGCTAACGCTATTACTCCTGTGTAATATCATGGTAATGCTCCCTGACAACTTCAAACCCCAAAATAAATAACCAGTGCTTCCCATTCACTGCATACACTGCAGCTGAGACGCACCACAAAGGTACAGGGATATTTACACCAGTTAAATTTTCAGATCTGTCTCAGAGAGCTTCCCAAGGCTCTTTAGGGTGTCACTACCCTCTGATGTTCAAACTGAAGTGAAGTTGGGATCCAACAGCACTAGTCAGTATGATCAATTTCAATCTATAGGCTCACTGCTTTTTGCAGCATTTTTCTCCAGTTTTCCACAGTCTTAAAATATTTCTATGTAAAAGCACCACGCAAGAAATTGCAACAGAGCTGACAAAGTTTCCATCAACAGATATCTGCATACAGCAAGATGAGAGAAGCATCTGATGCCAGGATACCCCAAAACAAAAGCAATTTAAGTAACTAAACCAAAATCACCATCAACTCCTGGGCTAGTGGAATTTTCATCTCTGGGAGGGGGAAAGGAAGAAAATAAAATAAAAGGCACAAACCCTTTAAAATTGGTAACATGCTCCTTCAGCCCAAGGATGAAATGCAGCAATTCAATCTGTGATTTAACAGATTTCTAAATATTCATTCTTTTCACAAAACTATTGCATCAGAAATGTCTAACTTGGTCAGGATATAGAATCATAGAATGATTTAGGTTGGAAAAGAGCGTAAGACAATCTAGTTCCAACCCCATCATGGGCAGAGACACCTCTCACTAGACAATGTCACCCAAGACACGGTCACCACAAATCAGATTTTCACAGTCAGTAGAAACTAGACTAAAGTTAACATACACCTTTAAATGAAGTCAATTGAAATCATACCAGCCATTGTGTACAGAATCGTTCTACAGTAAAATTACTAATATGTTAACTATTGGCCAAACTTTCACATGCCAGTAAGAAGCTTTCCTTCTGATAAGTTAACACTTGTTTTGCCCAGTGTAAAACCACCACTCTGTCTCTTTTGCATGGCATTCTTACATTTTATATACTTAGTCATCTAATAACAAGTACAGTGAGTGGATCAGTATAGATCCCTTCAAGTCTTTAAACTCTCTTTGTCACTGGAAAATTGTTTTACAGGGTGGATGACAATTTAAAATGAACTCTGCTTCGACAAAAGTTGCTGTATAATACCTTTTTAAAATTCAGCTCTGAGTGGCTTTGTGACTAAGGCAAGAAATGTTTTTTAGCAGAGCAGCTATAGCTCCATCAGGAGAAGTTTCACCATCTATTTTGAAAGGCAATATGCCAAAAGAACTGTGGTGCATTTTCATTCACCTCTTGGCTACTGCTTCTCCCAAAATTTCTGTCCAAAGACAGCCAAGACCAAGTTCTATGAATCATAGCTTAAATGAGATCTAATTATTCAATTATTTTTAAAGTTTTTCCTTATTTCTTCACAGCCTTACACACCACTTATCCCTCAGGGCATTTGCCCTCATGTCTTTCCCAGAACTGGAAGTGCAGGCAATTTCTTTCTCACCCATGAACAGCTTCCAGATTGAGAACTGAATACAATATCCTGCATAGCCTCGTTGGATATATCCTTTTTTATCTAGGGATAAAGGAAGAAGAAAAACTGTATAGTCACATACTCATAGACAGTTTTCTGAAACCTGATCTGCTGCTTTGCGTACATCACAGATCTCTCTTGTCCTGTACAGCACCTATCTAGGGGCAAGTTAGCTCCTTCACAAAGATATGTGTCATGTCACATTTATCTGAATATCTAGGATTGTTAATATAGCCTCAGATATGAAACTGCAAATATATGATCCACTCAGCTATGTTTATGTAGGGGAAACTTAAAACTGAACTGTAAAACACAATTGTTAATTGGAAGGTTTTGATGATGGGGAAAGATAAAATGTCTCTCAGCTGCCAGTCTACTGAACATCCCCCTGATTTTGTATGGTGCAGATGCTCCCCCCTTACCCTTTTACTCTCTTCACCTCCTTTTTTTCTTTTTTTCCTCCATCTCTTATTCTTTTCTTCTAACTGCTCTTCAGTTTCACAACTGAAGGAATGCTGCTCAAAGCCCCACAACTCCACATGGATCCATTTTGCCTTCACTGAGCCAGCTTCCGCACAGCTCAGAAGGACAACTTGGTTTCAATTTCTCTTTCCATCTAAAATGCAAACTGTTTACGTTTCTCACTGTACAGAAATGGCTATATAGCTACAGACCGGAAAATAAACCTTTCTATCCAAAAAATAGTGTATTAAATTCCATGCGACGGATGACTTTAGAAAGAGTTTGAAGATACAGTACTCTAGTCCACAGGGGAACACAGAGTATGCGCACAGAAACACCTTGCAAAGATGCTTACAGGATTTGAGTTCTGCTTTCAGGGCACTGAAGACTTCAACATTTCTGGAAATCAGCAGGAGCTCAGGGCTTTTGAGAACATTGTTCTCTGTCCCCAAAAGCACAGTTGAGGAGATTTCCAGGTATCTATTTAGTGGAAATGCCACACACATCAACAAACAAAAAAACTGATTTTTATTTCAATGGAATTTCAAACTGCTTTTTACAATTTTAAAATTCTCTCGTGTGATCAAGTGCTCAAATACATTAGAAAACTGACCCTGTGTCTCTTTAGAGGGCACCTGTGAATTTGAAGAATGGTTTTGACTCCAAATTGTGTCATCACATTTAGGCTATTCTCTGGCTACTATAGAATATGTTACTGCAGGGACTAAGAGACCTAGCATTACAGCATCGAAAACATGAATTCTCCATCTTACTTCTTGTGAGTCCCACCATATTTGCCTTGGCTGCTACTACATCAGTACAAAGAAAACTCTCTCATGGTAATGTTTTCTGTTTTCTCTCTGTACGATTACTCTCAAAATACTTCAATATTGAATAGTATAATATCAATTTACAATTCCTAACTATCTGCGCATCTTAGTCATCAAGACCATAACTCCAGGTGACAGTGATCCCTCAGTTCCCAAGGTGTATGACTCAGTCACTTATATGGTAATACTGCCTGGACTTCATGCTCATTTTTCGGGGGGCAGATTTTAAAGGCACAATAAAAATTCCAAGCTAGAATGCGGATAACTAAGAGATGATGCACTTTTTCACAGTTCTAAGAAGCTGGTTTTCCACTTCCCCGCCTGAACTGCCTTCAGGAATGTGCTGGCTCCAGAAACACAACAGAAATGCAAACTTCCCATTGAGATACAGGATAGAGAGATTTTCCAAGTACTACATTTTTAGCCACAGATTTCTGATAGGATTGGGAGAAATGAGCAAATGGATATGCACTGATTCCTTCTCCCTTCCTTTTATCCAAAAGAGAATTAATGGTTCTTCAAAGTCTAAATGTATCTCTTGAATAGCTACAGCTAGAAAAAAGCAGTATTCCATCCAGTTCAATAGTGATGCTTATCAAGCCTGATTTTTATTAACCCGGGTATTACTACACCCCCTTCCTCAGAAACTTAGCCACAGATTAGGACTTAGCATACTTAACGCTGCACAAACAAAAACACAAATTGGTGATCCTGAGTAGTTTCTCTTCAAACATTGTGGCAACTTGAGCTTGCTATGATGTTCACAGTTTCTCACACCACCACTGCGTCTCAGAAAGGTTCAATGAAAGAGGTAACCTGTTGAGACTGTTACTGGGAGAAGAAGAAAACTTTACTTCCAGTAAACTTCATGACCCAGCTAACACTTCCTTTTGCTGTTGTTTTGTAAAGAATATGCAACATGATTGGTAATGCTGCATACCACTGCCACCAGCTGCCCTTTAGCTCACAGAGGTTCCCTTGCAAGACTCCCCACGGCTGGGTCTGTCTTTGCTCTGGTGACTGGCTCCCCTCTGTTGCCTGACTGAAGTCCTGGAAGCCTAGTGTCAGTCAGGCTACCCACAAAGTTCGCTCAGTACAAAAATTGTTTTTAAATCATTTTGATTGACTGTCCTCAAATGATGCTGTTTCTACTTTTGATGCCATAGACATAGCAGAATCTTAATTCTTGCAAAGAAACGCTAAAGCACCCCCTTAATCCCTTAAATTCATTAGGCATCCCCTTCTTTTTCTTAATAAGTCTTTTTTCCCTTTTTCTCAAAATAGAGAAATGTTTTTGCTTAAAATGTAAACCAAAAGGTATTTCCTCAGAAAATACCCAGTGAAGCTGAGGTACATGACACTCTGAGAACAAGCACATTTCCATTCCTTGTCTTTTGTTATCTTACTGGCTGTACTTGATCAGCCATAAAGATGATCTGTTGCCTCTCCCTGCCATGGTTCACATGGAAATCAGGAGAGTAGACATTTGCCACTAGTACGTGAAAAAATTTGTCTTTATGAGGTATATCTTGATTTCTTTTTCTTCAGTTTCCCTCTCTGCACTAGCAGACAAGAGCTATAAAATGGGATTCACATGTTTCATTTGGCAGTTTTGTCTAGAATTTCCAGCAATGCTTAAAAAAAGCATTGACTTGATTTATAGCAGTAACCACATAAATAATACTTACATTTATTACTCACTGGTTTAAAATAAATATATTCACCTATGTTTGTTTCAGTCAAAGTCATCACCTTCGAGTTTGGAATGACACCACTGTGACACCATAAACAACAGTGCACTAGTAAGCAGCTGAAGCATCACCATTTCCTAACTGGGAGACAATACTGGAAATTACAGGGAGTTACCTAGTACTGCCTGCGGACAGGCTTGCTTCAGTCCAATGAGATGGTCAGTCCCAGGGCATAGACTTGAACCAACGCCTTTACTCTCATGGAAACCTCTCTTGGGCTAAGCTAGGATCTCCTAAACAAATGCTTCTACCTGGTTTGGAGATAAAATGTTCCTGGTGAGAGTTTTACTACTTTGAATCAGCTAAGACAGATAGCTGAGGAGAGCAGTAATTCATACATACATGTGTTGTATGTTCACACACAGAGCAATTAGCTGAATTGCACAAGAGTGGTGTGTAGCGCCAGGATTCAGCCTCATGACCTTCTGATACAGAGCCCTGGGGTCTGTCACTTCAGTAAAAAAAAACAACTCCAGTACTTGCCAGTATGAGCAAAACTGAGTCCTGTCTGCAATTCCCTGCAGAGATGGACTGAATGCTTGCAAGCAGATCTGATTCCATTTAGGAAAGGGCAATCATGTTATACTTCACAAAGCTCAGGGGCCCTCCTCATTTTCTTATTTATGTCATATTATCTAATTTATTCAACTAGCATTTCCCTACTTTTATGTCCCCTGCATAAGAGAGGCAAATGTATTAAAGACCCTGCTAGATTTCAAGATTGATACATTCCTGACAGAAAGAGATATTTGCATGTCTATAATTTTATCCTTTTTTCCTAATTTCACATATAAACATGACTTGACATACAACATATTATAGATAACCTGCACGTAACAAACAGTTGCAGATTGAGGTTACTCATTGAACTCTAGAAGATGAAGCAAAGGGAGACTATAAATTAAATGCTCCTGGTTTTCCTTTTTTTTTGGGGTTTGTTGGGTTATTTTGTTTGTTTTGTGTGTGCATTTTTTGTGAGTTTGGGTTTTTTTTATTAACTGCAATAGAACAAGGGTGACTGCTTAACCCCACAGGTTCACCTCCTGCCAAATACCTATCTGAATATCCATAACGCTTCTGCAAAAAAACCTGTTTGATTCAAGATGTCCCAAGCCCATTCTGTAACAGTCAGAACACTGGTGCCTCTGCTCCATTGCCCCAAACTTCAATCTGACCTTTAGAATTTCCTTGGCCACTGAAACAATGACTAGAACTTCATAACAAATGGAAAAAGGTATTAATTCATCACTGGTTCAGCCCCATACAGGAGGTACTGCAAATTACAGAGGAATGCAACCAGTCCTAGCTGGCTGGTTCACATACGAAGAGCAGAATCAGTCAGTAACAGAGCTGGAAGAATAATTTTCTGTTCTTATCTGTGTGCTTTCCTGACTAGGGCCAGCAGGGGATTTGCTGAGGGATTTGCTAATAAAACACAGCTTTGTCACATTTGTCAGCCCTGAAGCTGCCATGGAAACATAACTGATGTGACAACTGTTAATAATGCGCTGTCACGAGGGCAACCTGTTCAAGCCAACAGATTTGCTGCTCCTGTTCAGTAATGGGCAGCAGTGGCAAAGTCTAGCAGGCTCTCAGGTCACTTCATTGTCGCTAGTGCTGTGGACTGGATTTTTGGGGGGAGCATCATGGGTCCATGTTACTGAAAAAAATATTTTAATGGCTTGATTGGTTTGCCTTTAAGTCAGGTTGTGAGCAGATTTTGAAATAAGTGTTATGCTGAGCCAGAAATCAGTTCTGACTTCTCTTCTGCCCACCTTACAGGAAGCAAACCACTCAGCCAGAAGAGCAATTACCTTTTAATGTGGTTTTCTTTCCCTTTTCACAGATATTCAGCTGCACTTTTCCTTTTCCACATTCTTCCTCCAACCTTTTCCTAGCATCTCCCTTTTCTGCCCAGGCACAGAAGTAGCCAACTGCTCCCTCTCTTCAAGCAACAGGTTTTTCCTTTTCTAGTGACAAATCCATTTTTAATAGTAAACACTTCAACACTTCCATAAGCCAGCATATCATCTGACACCAGTACAGGCAGAAGGAACTCATCCTTCTCAGAACCAGTGGCAGTTCACTTCTGGAGTCTGTCTTGTCACTGTGTCCCCAGGGGAACATGTGATGCCAGACCTCAGAAGACAGTAAGTCCATTTGCATTGCTACTGGAGGCAAGGCCATGCACCTCATTATGTGTAATGTCAAAATCCCATTACGCACCTGATACATCTCAGCAAGAGGCTGATGTATGAGAGAGCTTTGCGTAATGCAGCTTGGTTTTGCACGTGGGAATTTTATTGAGGTGGGGAAAGAGGAATGTGGCCATTTGTTCAGGATTGCAGGACAACAGGCTGCTGACCAGAGCAGCCATTGAATGACACCTGAAATCTCCAGACTAATGATCACTCCGCTCTCAGTCTGTCCTATCCAGAACATGAACTGCCTAGATTTTCTAGAAAAATTCATGGGAACCTTTAGCATCACTCCACTGGCTTCATCTTCCTCTCCCTGAGGATCTGGCTATACTTTTAGAACAGGTAAATATACCCACATTATCAAAGTCATCAGTGCTACAGGCACAGGAACTGCACTGGGATCTGCCAACCAGGTGCTGCAGCTGAAGATCTCAGGCTGCCTCTTGGACACCCTCTTCTTCCAGATGGTTATAAATCCCCAGGAAACATTCTGTGCTATTGTAATACACAGCGCCAAGTCATGTTTACATTTGTTTTCTACTGTCCATGCATGTCAGCCAGTAGTAAATAAAATGCAGCAGGGGTCTCAGCTCTTGATGTATCTCAGCAGAAAATCGGATAATGTCTCCATAGGAGAGGAAAGAGAATCTTAATGCAAATGCCAGATTTGACAGTATATTATGCTATCCACTGAGTCTGACATAGAAGATATTATAATCCTTTGATGGGGACCCCTGTACAGCCAGCTTGTATAGCAGCCTTCTTATCACACACAAAGAGCTCCAAACACATAGACATGAAGTGAGCTTTCTAAATGCATTAAGACTCAACTTCTGCTTTCACTCAGTCTTTACACAAAACAAATCTCATTTATGGGAAGACTTCTGTTGAAACAAGAACCTGGGCTCAACTGCTGGATAGAAAAACTCTCACTCCTCACTCTCATTGTTAAACAGAAGGATGAAGGCAGAACGTGGCAACAGGCAGGGTCTGTGAGCACCTCAGCTCTGCATGAACTTTGGGACCACCTTCTCTCTGCCTTAACAGCAGCTCCAGCTTGGCTCAAGGGGATGGTCTTCCTGACAGCTGCTCATCCTTGAGGACACAAGCTCTCTGAGCTGAAAAACAGTCTCCCTCAATGACTAAGGGGGAGTTTAGCTTTTTTGCTTTGTGCCCCCCTCTTCACTCTCTCTTTGCTTTTGTGACCCCTGCCACCCAGAGCATCCCAAGCAGGAGCAGAGGCAACAGTGCTATGAAAGCAGGTGGCACTTTTACAGTGTCATGGCAGAGGAGACAGACCTAAACGGATCATCTTATGCAGCTCCAGGGACAGGACTGGCTCTCTGTCTCCGCTAAAGTCTCAAATCAAGGAAAGAGAGCTGTGCTTCAGCTGCCCAGGCTGGGAGCAGGGTCATGCTTGCCAGCGGCACACAAGGGCAGTGCTTTCCACAGCAAACAAAAGGGGTGGCCAGACAGCACGTCCCGAGGCGATACTGCTCCACTTGCAACCTACTGTCATGTGTTGCTGCTAATAAAAAGAGCACTGAAAAACCAATGTTTTCCCTTAGGTATTCATACATTCCCAAAAGTCAATGTGGTGCACCAAGCACGAATGTAGCAGGGTCAGTACAATGGTGAAACTGTAGTGGACTGTGGTGATAGAGCAAGGGGTAACGGGTTCAAACTTAAACAGGCAAAGTTTAGATTGAATATAGGGAGGAAGTTCTTTACTGTAAGGGTGGTGAGGCACTGGAACCGGTTGCCCAGGGAAGTTGTGAATGCCCCACCCCTGGGAGTGTTCAAGGCCAGGTTGGACAGAGCCTTGCGTGGCATGGTTTAGTGTGAGGTGTCCCTGCCCATGGAAGGGAGGTTGGAAATTGATGACCTTAAGGTCCTTTCCAACCCTAACTATTCTATGATTCTATGAAACCCAGTCTAGTGCACAGTGAAACAGCTCTAATCCAGAGCATCAGCTTCCCTCTGAAACCAGCTTGACTCTTCTCCAAAATACACACCAGAATGAGACACTTGAAATTATTTTTCAGGTGGGTTTCTGAAGACTGAGTTGCAATATGTCCCCTGCCATGAAAGATGCTAGGAAACTCCCAAAAGCTCTCTCAGGAACTGCCACAGGCTGAGCTTCTCAGCATCTCACCTCCCCCAGCACAGGTTTGAACATGTTGACAGCAGTGCTATGAAGATGGTTTTGTCCCATACAAATCTTTTGGATAAATAGGATTGTGCTCTACATCAGAGATTTTTCTTTGTAAATTCAGTCACTACTTTCTTGGCTTGTCACTCTTGACAACTCAGTCATAAAACAGCTCTCTGGAATACACTGTTCAAATTAATCAGCTGCCAGCTAGTCTCCTTTTAAAACTAATAATAGAAGGTCTGCATAGGCCTGTGAGAGACTGAACCACGGGATTGCAAATTGTGCAGCTGCAAATATTTCCATGCTGCGGCAGCTCTCAAATTACTTTTTGCTGTCTACAAGGAAGGCACGAAATAGCATTGCAAGGTGCAGATTTTGTGCTGTCAAAATTGCCCAGCTGTCCTCAGCATGTCCATAATGTGATAAATGCTTAACGATGCCTTTTAATTTTCGAGCATGCTTTAAAGGGGGGAGGGGTGTTCTGGTCATAAAACCAACAAGCTCAGCTGGACCAGGAGCACAGATAATTTGATGGCTTATATCCTTTGGATGCCATCTGTGCAAGGGATGCCAAATTGTGCTCTTGCCATTGACAGAAGTTTTAGCCTCTGATTTATCTTCTTGTCCTCAGGCTGCAACAGGATGGGGAAAAAACTTCCAAGGAGGGAGCATGGCCTCTTGCTGGATAGGGAAACGGGACTGTTTTGAGCAGCTCTTTACATTACAGCGGTTTGGCTCCAAGTGGGCAGAGAGGATTAAGGCTACATGAGGCTTGAACTAAGACTAAGAGCTGGCACTGGAGGAAAGCCGACTATGGAACACTCCTCTAACTGCTTAGGGGACTCGTTGTCATGTGAAACTGCGGAACAACCTGGAGGCTTTGTTCAGAAAGTGCTCAGGGTGGAAGCATGTTTACAAAGCCCAGTGAAGGAACAAGAGCTGCACCTGCCTCTTCCAGGCCTGCCTACAGCTAGTACCATCAGGGACTTTGCCTTTACCAGCAGTACGTTCATTTCCAGCCTGAAAAATATTTTTAAAAGCCTCTCAGGCTTTTAAGAGAAAGGAGTTTAAATCCCAGACCGGAAGCCTTAATTATAATGGATTTGTGTGAAAGGTGCCAGATCTCTCCCTGCTCTGTGATCAGGGCTGTGCCAAGAGTCTGTTTTGTGTCACACTAGCAACTGTGTTAAGTTCAGCAAAGTAACTGGGTCAAAGATGCAAAGGCAGAACACATATCACTGATTAGCACTAATGATAGTCTGCACTGCAGACCAGAATGACAGTGCAATAGTTTCTAGGTCTTGCTGTAATTAAAGGTGGCTGCATATATTCAGTGTGAGCTGCTGAGAACAAACTTTGGAAAGTCATTCAGAGTCACCATGACCAGAAAACAACACAAGAGGAAACAACTATGACAACTAATTGTTCATACAGTTGGAACTGAAATCAGCTTACAGAAAATAAGGAAAGATTTGAGCATCCTTATGAACATCTAAATATGCAATACTTTTGTTTTCAGTCAATGAATTCCATCTATTACAATGGAGATTACAGTTTACAAATGGAGAATACTGATCTCACGTGCAAGAATTTAGTGATACATCAGTCCACAGCTGTAATACCAAGTGCCTTGAAGAAAACCCAAGCTTCAAAGAAAACAGCAGAACCAGAGACAACTACAGTGTTTTTCCAGTCTCTCTCAGACTTTCTCTAAGAAGAAAAACTGAAGAGACTGAGTTATTTAAAGAAGGGAGTAAGAGCAGAAATAAGTACTGAATTATGATGTAGTCAGTCCTAGGCTTGTAGGTAGCCCCAGCTCACTTGCAAACAAAGCAGTGTATTTCCAAGTAATAAAGACAAACATGTCAACAAAGCAATTGACCTGGAACTCACTGCAGCAGGCAACAGGGAAACATACGCTGTCAACCTATGGATAGAGGGATTACAAGCAGTTACACAAAACATGATCTTATGCAAGATAAAACAAGCAGTTAAAACACTGTAAATCAGAATAT
The DNA here is from genome assembly GCA_009867235.2 of Psittacus erithacus. Classification (NCBI taxonomy): domain Eukaryota; kingdom Metazoa; phylum Chordata; class Aves; order Psittaciformes; family Psittacidae; genus Psittacus; species Psittacus erithacus. The sequence continues at coordinate 45,383 of WYDI02025410.1, read as the reverse complement.
AAAAATTACTCATTAGACAGAGTCATAGAATCATAGAATAGCTGGGTTGGAAAGGACCTTAAGATCATCTAGTTCCAAGCCTCCTGCCATGGGCAGGGACACCACACACTAAACCGTGACTCCATCCAACCTAGCCTTGAACACTGTCAGAGATGGAGCAGCCACAACTTCCTTCAACAACCTGTGCCAGTGCCTCACCACCCTCACAGTAAAGAACTTCAAGTCAAGGAGAGAGAACAAAAGGATATTTCTACCATGCCCTTTCACTTTCATTCTAAGTGCAATGAGACAGGACCAGATAAATCCTATCAAAAAACCACATTAATCTCTTGAAAAACTCGGAGCCACTGACTATCCCCAGACATGATGTGGGCATACAGCCACTGGCAGAAACATGCAGGGTGCCAACAAGGAGATTTATATCAGGACAACAACATAAAGCAACTCTGTGAGGTACAGAACTGAATGCACTTATAAAGTGACAGCTATGGCAGGCTGCAAACACTGAGCTTAAGACCTGTCCACAGGAGCTGTGTGGAGCACAGAACCACTATAAGTGCACACACTGCTGCGAGAACTCCACATGCATTACCAGGTTTAGCAGCAGCCTTCTGTGTGAATGCCTGTGTGCTGCTGCTTAAGTTTTTGCCCAACCATAGTAAGTCAGCTATACATACCTTGTTATGAATGTAGTTATAAATATATTATGATTTATTGCTTTTATCTATTTATTTCCTACTGGTGAAGCATACATAGTATATAACACATAAAACCTTCATTTGAAATTCATTCCAAACTCATTCATAATGCTAGGAGATATGGAAATTAGACTAAAGAACTATGCAAATGATACCTTGTAGCACTTTTCAAAGTAATGGGTAAATACTACAATGCAGACTGTTAAAGAAAACGCCACTCAGCCAGGAGCACTGAGACAGAAGTCACCAAGCTTCCCACTGCATCCAAAGACTCCACTGATAAAGGGCTAAAGGCAACTGTTGCCGTTGGAATGCCCAATTTGCAACACCTTGCAGAGATCTCTCAGGCTTCTCAAGCTGCCCATCTATAAAATGCAAGCACTAAAAAGTCCTGATTTTGAAAATCATGATCTTTGTCTCAGAAATTTCAAGGACAAATAACATTTTCCAACAAATGAGCCTTAAACTTGGGTAATCATCACACTGTTCCTCCTTACAGAGGGGGATAATTTGAATTAAAATGCCAGCTTCACAGATTTTCATTTCTAGTAAAAAATGGCACAAGGACATCTTATTAAACTGCTCCAAACTGTTAAATGGATTAAATATTATTATTTTTCCTATCACTTAACCAGGTTATTAATTGATAGTGAAGAACAGTGTCTTATTCGTAGAATCAAGTTGGTCAAAACTGGTAGGCAAGAGGGGGACACAAACTTAGACTGTGCTGAGCAACCCTCAGTTCTCAGATGACAGCTGTCAGTTCTGCACGTGTGTTGTACAAAGACTGCCTGCTCCAGGACAGCCTACTTCTCCCTCATGAGTGCTCTACTGGCAGATCACAGCGATAAGTGTTTTCCGCCCAAAGACTTCCTGGAACTCCTCCCTGAAGCGCAGCCAATACTGACCTTTAATCAAGGAATAATTTGCACACACAGACACACACTCATAAACAATGGCCATTTGCGAGGAATGGAGGTGGAATAGAAGGATCTGACTTCCATTCACTGCACTCTCTCCCCCTTCTAGGATAATTTTAGGAGAAAGCAAAAAATAAGCATCACCACTATCTCCAGCATGTGTTAGCAGCCACTCTGAAGCCAGTCAGCAGTGCCTGGCATTGTTTGGAGGAGCACAAAAGATCTTCTGTTTGGAAAGTTCAAGAAAGAAAGCGGAGAGCCTGTGGCCTGGTCCTGCAGTCAACAGACTGAAACAGAGGTTCTCAGGCAGAGGCTGATCTGAAGCCCTTTGAAGTTGATGGGATAACTCCCACGGACTCCAGCAAGCTTTGGATCAGGTCTGAAACACACAGAAGTGAACAAAGCAGCCTAAAAGTAGAAATGAGCATCTGCTAGAGAGGAGTTTAAACAGCATAGGGGTTAACTAATCTTTTCATCATGGTTATCGGTACAGTGGATTTTTGTGATGTTCAAGGAGGCAGGATTGTATGTATTTTCTACATCCTTTCATTATGACATAGCAGTTGTACATTAATACCTTGCAATTTTTCAGCTTAAAATACTACGCATGCTATCCTAATGTTGAGCATTGAATACAGCAGTTAGCAAATGTCTCTGAGGAAAGAGGGAGGGGGAAAAAGACCCTTCCAAATTGCTGAAATTATTAGTTTTCTGCTTTCTTCCCATTACCCTCTCCCAAAAAGGCTGGTTTAAAGCTGAGAAAAACACAGTCCAGGACTGAAAACCTTATTAAGAACAATGCTGCCAGCATCATCTATTCATAAGCAGCTGTTTGAGACAGAGCCCAACCCAGAAGAAACTCTAGCAGCACATTCTCCAAACAATTGCTAAAGGATCCCTAAGTGCATGGAGGTTCCAAATCCTCCACTTAATTATTGTGCAGTTAATTTCCTCATTAAAGATGCATATAGGAATAATTAAAAAGAAAGAAGAGTCTTCTGAACTCTGCAAAACTTCCATAATTATTTTCTTGTAGATAGGAGTAATTGTTGCAGTGCTTTTAAAGTTTGGTGCTAAGTCCTAAATGTCATTTTCTGGGAATTAATGTTAGAAACTTTCTTTAAGAAAACCAAAACCAACAAAACCAAACAACATTGCTTGCAGCCTTTGCACAAGATTCAACAAAGAGCCAAAGGGTTTTTTTGTATTTTTTTTCCTTCAAAAATGCAGGATGTTTCCTCTTTCCCTGGCTAATAGAATCCAACTGTTGCTGCATGACATCATTCCCAAGAGCTAGGGAATCCAAGCTCAGCTCGCTCAGGCACTCAGCTGGGAGTAAACACCACGGAAAGAAGAAAAAAAACCCAACAAACTTTAAAATGGGAGGAAACAACATTAAAAGGCAATTTTTGTTACCTGAAATTTGGAGCACTTCCCCTTCCACTCCATTCTCAGATTTGTACTTCCCAGACAAAACTCTGCCTTACTAGGCAAGGCAATCAGAAAAGCAGTCGTTTAGCATCTAATACCTGCTGTGCTTCCCACAGCTCCTTCATATGACCTCTCGCAGCATTGACTCCAACTAATATGATTGCAGGGAACACAGACTGGCCAGGCCAGTTGCCATGGAGATATCTCTCTCTTTCTCGCTCTCTCTCTCTTTTCATGCGCGCGCGCGCATACACACACAGATTTAAACAATTCTGGGAGGCATCCACAAAACAGCACGCCTTTTCATCAGCTAAGTTTTTGAAGCATTCTTCCCCTCCCCCAAGCCCTCCCCAGAGTCAGCCCAGGAAGCTGAGCTTTGGTCAGGAATCAATTGTTGAAATTAGAGATATCGCCTCTTTTTAAAAAGAAACCACCACAGAACTTGTATTCCACCACCACCCCACTCCCCCCCGAAGGAAAACAGAGACTTTCACTTGCCAAAGCTTTGAACTAAAAGTAAATCTATTGCATTAAACCTGCAGGCTATTTGCCTTCACCCAACTTGTTATGAATTTGATATCTGAAAGCCCTAAGGCTTTGTTGAAATACAACCATGCAGATTACAAGAAATGCTGCTGGCTCGGCCTGACGGCTTACCTTGCTGTTCTCCCAGTATCAAACCAGTGACTTAATTAGCACAGGTACTCATTGTAGTTATGCAGGACTTTCTGTATTCTTTCATGTTTCTGTAATTAAGAAAAAAAATGCACAGGTCAGGAACATGTAACTCAAACAAACAGATCCCACCCCCCACCCCCACCCCCGATTTAACGATAAACATAGACACATTTGAAAGTTTTCTCATACTGACTATAAGTTTACTTGCCTCTAACCCAAAACCTACTATCTCCCAGTTATAGTGGAAACCCATTTCAATGACGTCTGTGAATGCAAGAACTGATTGATTTACCATATTCACTCACGCCATGGTTGCAAAATAAAACTTACTCCAAACATAAATAAAGACAGGCAACATTTTTTCCTTGACAAAAAAAAATCTAAATTAATCCCCAGCAGCATCACATAGGGAAGCCTGGACAGATAAATCCAGAAAACAGAAAATACTTTCAAAAAAAGGAAGAATATCTAGTGAGGAAATTCAGTAAAAAACCTCTGGACTCAGAAGAACAGCACTGTGCCCAAACATTTTACACTTTGAGAAATAGCTTAGAGACTTACTCCTTAGAGGATTTAACCGGAGTCAGTCATTCAAAGTTTCAAAACTTCATAAAAGATACTGAACGGACAGCGTGACTCCATTTCTGCAAGGAGTAGTATAAGCAACAGTCCCCCTAGTGGGCATGAAATTGCAAAGCTGACTATGCCATACCAAGTAGGAAATAAAGTTCTTTTTCCTCTACCAACTGCTTCATAATGCTGTTATGATATTTCACCCCTGCATTAAAAATCTAACATAAAATTAGCATATGCAGCCCTTTATAGGTTATTCAAGGAGCTGGACACAGGAAAATATGTATGTACATTACATAATCAACACAGCTAGATTTATACATAAGGAAATACAAAAAAGCTCCAACATATTACTCTTCTGGTTGTGTTTGTAACATGATAGCAAAAGGGAGATTAAAAAAATAGAAACTAGACAGTGAGATAGCAGAGATGTCTTACAGGAACACCTGTGTCCCCATATAGCCATTACAAGGTATAAACTACACTGGAGCATATTACTGACTGAAAACTCTACATATACATGAGGCGTGCTTTACAGCTACCAAAAACTGCATGCAGACTATTCACAGGTAGATGAATCTAAAAAGACAGCTACTTCAGCTGCCCAGAATCCAGAAGATGCTGAAATGTCATCACATGGAAGTTTTTCTAGACATGAAAGCACCACATGCTAAGCTTGCAAGTTCATGCCAAGTTCCCTTAAGAACACACCAGTGAAATCCAGCAGAACCAAACAAGCCAAACCTATAAATTTATGATATGTTTTTGTCTTGAAAAGTTTCCTGTGATGCACGACTCAGTTAAACACATCACAGGTTACAAGCGAGCACAGTTTCAGCAGTGTAACTGAGGAAAAGGGAGACTGGTAGCTCCTCCCAGGAAAGGAATGTTTTGTGCTCTATCACCTCAAAGGGACTGCTCAAAGATATGGAAGTAATAAAAAAAAACCAATCTAGGAATTGATCAACAGACAGGTGAAATAGCTGATCAGCCTCAGATTTTCCATAGACCCCATTACTTGTAGCATGTACTAAGTGTCTGCCTCATATCCCACTCCAGTTTAACACAAAGCTCTGTAGCACTTCATTAGGTGACCACATCTGCATATATGGCAAGGATCTCAGGGGAGCATGCAAGCTAGCTTTTATAAACAATTGAAAATACTCATTGCATTACATATACGCTCAGTTACAGTTCAAAGTTCCAAACACAACAAATGAAGTCATTAAAATATATTATACATGCACAAATATGTAGGTACAAAGCACAGTAGTAAAGATATAACCCAAGCTTTGTCTTGGGCAGGTTACTACCACAGAAGACCCCAGACAAGCACATTTCTATTCTAAGTCTCATGAATACACTCCTAGTCAATTCCTTGCCAAAGGTGAAACATTCTGCTCAGACTGGCCCAGTAAAACAAGAACCATTCCCACTTTTTTCTTATTGGGCTTTTCCACAGGCACATCAACACCTCAGAACAAAACTTAGGATCAGGACAGAGTCTGGAATCATAAACAGAGGACATGATGAGCAGCTGGTATTATGCTAATTAAAGTGTCATGGCCTTACTATCATCAAAAAACATTGAAATACATATCCTCATGCCCTCCAGGAGACAGACAATCCATTACTCACACACGGCTGATGTTTAGTTTCCTATTCCAATACACTTCTCATTTCTGACTGGTTGAACACACTGCTTCCTATGCTCTGCAGTCACAAGCACAGGATGCAGAAGCCATGTGACACATGCAGGAGCAGGCATGCACTGCAAAGGATGAGGGTGCAGTGAGAGTCCTCACTCAGGCACACCTGGTGTCTGCCCTTGAGACTGTAAAGGGAAATATGAGCCACTCTCAACACAGGCTGCTTGCTCTGAGATTCTTCACTGGATGCTTTCCAAATCAAGCAGCTATCATCAGCAACAGGAGAGGAAACAAAAAATCAGATTTGCTCCTAACTGGCTCATGAAATTTTATCACTTTCAGTAGGTGAGAACACAACATCAAGTTTGGGATTTCAAAAGACAAAACCAGACATGAGGTACACACTAACCTACTCACAACAAAAGCAGAAATCTCTGATAGGTGTAAACAGAGATTAATCACTGTACCAACTTCAGTAACATTTTCCTTTGCATTTTTTTAAGATAAAATCAAGTTCCACACACAAATACTCTTATAAAATTCTTCACTATGAGGGTGGTGAGGCACTGGCACAGGTTGCCCAGAGAAGTTGTGGCTGCCCTATCCCTGGCAGTGGTTAAGGCCAGGTTGGATTGGGCTTTGAGCAACCTGGTCTAGTGGAAGGTGTCCCTGCTCATGGCAGGGGGATAGAAAATAGATGATCTTAAAGGTCCCTTCCAACCCAAACCATGATTCTATGAAAATTCTTTTCAATTTCTTCCCTCCTCAAATAACTTTCTGCCCTTCAGAAGGGCTTCACACCTTTCTCATAGATAACCACCTTATTTCTCTTCCTCTTGTGCCATCTTTACACCACAGTTAATGACCATCTTTCCAGTGACCTCAACGGATACCTGTCTATTTGAACTTACATAATTCAAGACTGAACAGCAAAAAGTGAAGGTTGAGTACCCTGCCCCAGTGCATTTTTAACCCAATACTATGGCAAAGCAAGTGCCTGCAGCTCCTACTGATCTCACTGGGAGAGGCAGAGAGCTATGCAGCAGCACTTCCTCGTCACCAGTCCATGACTTGCAGAGGTATGGAAATAAGGGAAAAGGCTCCAACCAGCTCATAATACAAAACATGCCTGCACTACAAAACCTATGCTCTTTGCACTTGATTTGGAGGCCCAGCACTCCATACATATGTGCTCTCTGTGGGTGGGACAAGATAAAGACACCCAGGACAGCAGCCGTCATACTCTTTGAAGCAGACCCATGAGACTACCGAGTTCTTTGAATTAACAGTTCCAGGCAGTGGCCTTTATTGTTAACACTCCTACACGCCACGTAAGAGCACAGCAATAAATCAAGTGGCACAAAAGAACACCTCGGGCCCCAAAAGCATCATTCTACTGAAAGGAATAAAACTTCCACCAACTTCAGTGGCACATTAACTTCTATTTTGCATTATGTTTTACTTGGACTGTACTTACTAGGACATAGTAAGTAGTACTAAAGTATATTACAGCCCTGCAAACCACAGCAAAGGAGCTGACCCAATATATGAGCCCCCACAGTTGCAATGAGACTGCACAGGTGTAGGTCTAAGAACAGACACCTATGAACTTGTTTTCTTCCCCCATTTCAGAGTCAGATCCATTACCCATAGTATTTCCACAACTCTCACTTCTAGCAGAATTAAAAATTTCCATGACCTCTTTAATAGCCCAATGAGGATCATGTTTGAAGCACTGCACTGATTTTACTAACCAGGAAAAAAAAAAGTGTGTGTATATATATATACATATATACACACACACTCTATGTATGTAGGAAATGACTAACCATAGCTGCGCACTCTTTGAGTTGCTGCCAATCCCTTCATGGCCCAATATCCTATTTCAGTTTGATCTCATTCTGCAAATGAAAGCCTGCCATACTTGGGTCTGATCTGACGTCTCAACTGGGTGCAAGACAGCAATTTGCAAAAGTTGCTAAGTGAGTCAATGAAACTAAGAGTATATCTGTACCTGGGGGGTCTTGACGAGAAACTGACACACATTCAACTCCTGTGCAAACACTCAGTCAGAAATAAAGTGGCTTAAATTTGTGGCTATTATTGGTTTAGGCCCTGATTCAGCAAAGCACTTAAATATTGACTTCAAAAGAACTTAAAAATATGTCAAACATGCTACAATATTTTACCAAAGTGGTGCTTTAGTAATGTTGTATATTTCAGAAGAGAGAGATGGAAAGAGTTTTTATTTGGCAATTAAATCTTTAAGACGTTTGGTGATACAACCAGGACACGGTCCCCATGCTAAACCTACTAATGAGGTCGAAAATCTGCTGAGCAATCAGATGAATAATTCCTTAATTAAACAACTTCAAACCTGAATGGTGTGGAATTAACTCATGTAAATGTCTGGTTTGAGAATTATCCATACCTATGGTCTGATTCATGACAGGAGACACATATTGCAGCTCAGCCTGCTAGGAAAGTGGCTAGCAAAGCCAAACCCACCATACAAACTGGCTCTGTGCCCAGGCAGCCAATTCAGCCAGCCCTCAACATCCCAGAGCTGCAAACTGTGTCAGATGGCGCCAGGCCAAGGCACAGGCCAAGGCACAAGCCAAGCCATAGGGATAACCAAAGGTGGGAACTTCATGTAAATTAGTCCTTCTGCTTCTTAACTCTCCAGAGCCAGCCCTGTCTGCAGCCCATCTGTGCTCCAGTCAACACCCTTCCTGTGCATGGCTGTGCTGTATCCCAGGCATGCCTGAATAGGAAAGACAGGAAGCTGTAGGACCAAAACTGGTGGAGGGGGGAAGCCCCAAGGGGGAGACTATTTGTCCTGCCTGGACAAAACAAGAAAGTTTTGCCCTTTATAGGTTTTAGTCTCTTCCTATACCTTTTTTTTTACTACATGTATCCCCATCAAGTGTGGATGTGTGTCCCAAGAAATGAGGCAAATGAGACAAGCAGGCTTCCTCTGGGAACTAACCGTATCAGGAGAGATGTCAGTGAGTTGCTTGAAATTCCACAGGAATTGACTTTATGTAAATGTGAGATACCTCAATTTGTCTTAGTTCACTACTGTTTCTTTTAAGTAAAAGCCAAAGAACAAGTTTCTGTTGCCCTCATTCGCAGTACACATCGTGCGACACAAGATGGTACACATGGGACTAGAAGGCAGTTTAAAAAACAGATCCTGTCACACCTGCAATTGCAATGCAAGCAGGACTCACAAGAATAGCTCTGGGAGGACTAAACCTTGTGTGAATCTGACCAACTGCTGCAAAGTTTTGACAATAGGGACAGAGGGGCAGAATCCTTCTCAGAGCACATGAATTATGGGAATACAGATCCTTTAAGCAAATCCCCATCTGAAGAGGCACTTTTCAAATTGCTGGCAAGGTAACCCTTCCGGTACTTGCATTCAGGTAGTGGGACAAAGATGCTGCTGCTATCGGGATCTACCTCTATTGTGACACTGGCTCTACAGAGATAATAAAGGTAAGAGGATCTCTTAGCAAAGCAACAGACACAAGGACAAGTATATTCAATAATGCAGTGCTGGTTTCTGAAGCAGAACATGGGGGTTGGTTTTACCCCACTGCAAAATAGCTCTTTACTTAAAATCAAATGGAAAAGAAAGGGGCTTAAGGCTGAGCATCCAGTATAGTATCACCTTGTTTACATGAGCAAAATCACAACCAACAGCACTGAGTACTCTCTGAACTTCTAAATAAAGAAATAATTACAACATGTTTTGTGATTCCTTTTGATCGTCAACTATGAAAGTTCTCAGGAAGTTTATGCTATCCCCTTCTGACTGGAGAGATCTTATCTTCCAAGGACTACTAGCCAAGAGACTAAGAAGAAAGTGTCAGCCTGATGTTCCTTTGGACAAAAAGCAATGACTTATCTGTGTGCTAACTTCTGTAATTGGCTCCCTTTATTTTAGTCATGACTTGAACCTCTAAGTTGGCCTGAAGACCCCACAAACTGCTGCTAACATGCTGGGGGATTGCTGTAAGCCCTGCTTAGCATCTCTGGGGAGGACGGGTACTGCAAGCACTAGCCCAGGACTGCTCCTATCACCTACACCCCATCAAAATCAAAGCCAGCAACAGCATGTGTTTTCTTATGCATACAACAAGTTTGTCTTTCACGTCGTCATAACCATCACAGCAGGAAGATTTTCCAAGCCGTAGACAATAAAACTATTTTCTCCTCTATTTTGGATAGAACAGATAAACAAAATATTGCTTTAAATATGCACAGTTCTTTTCAGTCTTTCATTCATAGCTCTCAGTGTGCTCTGCAAAGCGGAGTAAATGCCATTCCTGTGTGGCTGTTTGGAAAAAGCAGTTAAGTGGCCATGGGCATGAGGCTGCCCAGTGTAACCAACTGGGTTTGGAGCACCAGGCTCTGCTGCCTTCCCTGAGATCACAGTTAGGACTTGGAAGGTGGCTGGGATCAGCTGAACTCCAAGGGACATGGGAAACAGCTGAAATTAAGCTTTCCTTCTAGCTAATTTCCAGTGCCATGGAGGAAATGAAAGTTAGCAACAGCAGAGTGAGTAGGATGAGCTTGTGCAAAACAAAAGAAATCCAAAACCAGACCACACAAACAATTCAAAACCATTTTGTGAACTCTGTGTTAGTTTCTCAGTACCTTGATGCTTCCTGGGTTTAGCAATGGAATGTGGTACAGAAATGCCCAAATGAGCCACGCTCATGATAATGGCAGAACTGGAAGCAGCACAGTCCCAGCAGCATCCAGTGTTCAAGCAGTGCTTGACCTAGTGCAGCTGTATTTCTGGGGGAAGGTCATCATGCCACCACACAGTGCCCCACATCACTGCAGGGCTGTGCAGACCTCCCAGAGTCAGCTCCAGGGCTCTCTGTGCTGAGTTCCACTGTGAGGCACAAACATCCCCTGAGCAACATGCTGCAGACCACAGAGGAAGCCAGTTCCAGTGCTGGGAATTCAGCTCCCAGTACTGGAGCTCCAGATGAATGCCTTAAAAGCAAGGTCATTCCTCCTCCTTCGGTTCTGTGCACTGTTCTGTACAAAGCTGGAGGAAGCCTCTGAAAACAGCCCCACTTTCAAGGAAGGACTCTTCCAACGCCCTCTTTTAGGCTGCTGGGGGATCACACACTTACCTATCTCCTCTTCACCACTAAGAGTAGAGGTTATTATTAAATGAGGAAAAAAAAAAAAAAAAGAGAAAGAAAAAAAAAAGTACAGCCTGCTTTACTCCCATCAAAAGAGATGTCTCAGAGATAAGATTTTGCCTCTTGCCATGAAAAAGCATAATTTATTTTAATTAAAGTATTTCCCATCTTAGAGACAAAAGAAAAGCAAGAATCAACAAATTTTTTACATCAAACTGAAAAGGGTGGAACTTGGGAAAGTACCGGTGGTTTTCTTCCAAGTCTGGGAAAACTATACAACTTATATAGGCCAGGACACTGTTACAGATATTTTTCCTTTAAAACACTGGATAAGGTCCATGTAGTCACATGACATTCCCCATTGCTATGTACATTGCTTTAAGGGGATGGACAACTCACACCCTGGAACTGCTGCTGCTTGCTGTTCATACTATGAAAATGGTGAAATCCCACAACACAGGCCAAGTGTTAGCCATTTAGTGTGCAAAGACCACACACCACAAAGTCTGCAAAAGACCTTGCTGCCAGTGAAGGAGTGCTAGCTAAAGCTCTACTAAAAGTCTTGATTTCTATCTAACCCCTAACCTGGCCTGCAACAGCATGAGCACTGAATGCTGCGCTAACATCTTCATCTAAACACCACAGTGGGACCACACTTCTACAGGCACTGGCCATTCACAATTTATCACAGAATCATGGAATGGTTTGTGTTGGAAGGGACCTTAAAGATCATCTGGTTCCAACCCCCCTTCCATGGGCAGGGACACCTTCAATTAGAGCAGGTTGCTCAAAGCCCCATCCAGCCTGGCCTTGAACACTGCCAGGGATGGGGCCAAGATTTAAATATGTACTTTACGGCTGTTACCCTTGCAATTGGGTGTGTGTATGTTCGCTGCAAACACAAGTTAGTGCCTACAATGCTGGAAGCAGATCGTGGAAAGTCTGAACCATAAGATTCAAATCATTAGAAGCATGCATCACAACTTGCTTTGGGGAAAATTCCCCATTCAAGAACAGACACGCTGATTATGGCTCCAGTTTTCTGATTTCCTGACGTGTGAAAGCCCCATCAGTAAACATGAGAGCTCTGTGCTTACTGAGAGCATAAAGCAACACTCTCAGTTTGCCAGAAAAAGCTGAAAGGGCTTTTTTTCTGCATATGCATAGGGTTGAAACCCTCTACTCTGCTTCCTGCACAGCGTGGAGGGACCTAAAAAAGAGTCAGAAGAATCAAATGTTGCTCTTGATTTTGATACCACTCAGTTCTATGACCCTGGATAGCATTCTTCGCCTAGTAACACAGTACCTGTTTGGCTTTCTGAAGCACTTGAAAATCAGAAGCAAACAGAATTGGAATGATGCAGTAAGTTGCAATCTCACCACAAACTTCCAGCAATGTGTATCTTTGATCATGTTATGCAATTTTGTACATTGCTCAACCTCCAACGCTGTTTCCAATTTCTTAACCTGCTTCACATCTATGTATTTTTGATGCTCCCTCCAGCCTAAGAAAGGCCAAACATGAACAGGGTTTCTTCATCATTCCTACCACCAAAATAAGAAATTTTCCTCACAATTTACACAGTCCCAGAGCACAATAAATGCAAATGCAGCCCTGAGCCAGTGAAATATTTAGAGGCTGATTTTTCCTGCCTGCATATGATGAAGTCAGAACTTGGGACAATTTTTTCTTAGACAGATTTTGTATCTTGTCGCATTCTAAAATATTAGATATTTGCACTGCAAGATTAAAAATACTACTAATAATAATAATAATAAAACCTACGTTGGAGCATTTTTAAAATCCTCTCCATCCTGCTGTGTTCAAAATAAGCTGCGCTGCACCTGTCTTGCAGGAACCCCCACAATGGTTAAAAATCCCATACAAAATGTTGTGGTTTATCACTAGTTTCATCTCTGGTTTACCAGGGTGTGACCTGGGGCAAATCTTAGCAATTCTAATACCTCACCTTCTCTGGAGTAGCTCCCAAGTGTAATTCACACGGCCTGTGAATCAACTGTAAAAGAGAACAGGAGTTTGCAGCCCCAGTTCCTAGACATCTAAGACACTTAGAGAAAGCCAACAGACCAGCACAATAGAAAGCATTTGTAAAACATGCTTTCTATTGCATTTTACATCCATTTGGAATGGCACTTCCATACTTTAGGAAATACAACCCTCCCCTGCAATTCAGCATGAGCCGCAGGTAACTGAAGCAGCTTTCTGCTTTCTGTCTTTCTAAAGAGCTGATAATAACTGAATCTATTAGAAATGCTATTAGAATAAACTTATTAAACTTCATAAGTTGGCCACAGACTGCTGGAAGGAAAGCATTACTGTATTAAGAAAGAGGCTGGCTATACCTCTTTTAATTTAACTACATTCCCACTACTAAGTCCATTTAGGGGGCTGTATTAACATAATCCTCAGGGACATTTTCACTACACAATTTTAAAATCACAAGCTGGGCTACGGAATGCAAAAGAATGTCATGCACTGTCATGCACACATGGAGAGAATGAGACTCGCCTGCTTGAACGCTGTCTCCTGGATGAAAGAGCAAGCCCATTAACAGGGGAAAGTGGTAAAAAACCCCACAGGCAACACAGTGCACCTCTAAAAGGCAAAACAACAGGCATGTGAGGTGGACAGTGGAGCAGACCACTATGACTCACAGGCTGTGAGTCTAGTCAGTGAAAAATCTGGCAGAAGTGTGCTGTTTGACTGTGTCTGTACACTCCCAAGAGATTTATAGCTGCTTATTAAATCATCTGTTCCTGTTAAAACCAAAGAAACTGTATATGTTTCACTGGATTTTACATCTGCTAGAAAGACCCATTAACAATTAATACCAACCAGAGTAGAGTTTTTCTATTGGGTGAGCCATTTAAAAGATTTTAAGACATTACTTGTGACAGAAAGCAAAATCTACACAAGGGACAATGGGCTGCAGGGAGATCTCTGCATCAAGATGGGTCTCCCTCACTGGCATCTCTAGTCTGCCTGGCTAATCTTCAAGACCAGATTTGTCTTTCAAGAGACAAATAGATTCTGCACAGGAAAAAAAAGAAATGGTGCTTTCTACAGAGGAAAGTTCTGTTGAGGAAATAGTTATGTCTTCAAGAAAATGACTGCTGTGGCTTAAGACAGGGCTTGTGGGGCAGGTTTGTGGAGCGTGGTGACACACAGGCACACGCTGGTGCCAGAAGACCTGTCAAACTGAGAGGAGCGGCCAGTCATACTGGCCAATTAACTTCTTTCAACACATAAGTTGCTAAACTCAGGAGCTGGAGATAGCACTGCAGTTTCATCTCAAAATCCAAGGGAAGAAGAAAAGGAGCTGTACTGGGCCCTGCTCAAAAAATGAAGACTGCTGCTTCAGCGCTGGTTAGTTCACAAAAGAGGGAAAGACAAGGATGTGTAGGCCTGTCATTTCAATACCCCTCACTGAGCTAAGCAAGATATTTTGTTATCTCAAAATACTCCTTAGAGCATCTCCATCCCTACCTCTCACACACATTACCCACTGGAAAAAACCTGCACAAAGAATGTTGCTTCTCGCATCTCCCTCCCCTCAGTCTTACTTTTTTGTTCTGTTTTCATCCTTGGGCATATCCACAGCTCAGCTCTCAGAGACAGTCATCTCTCAGTGGCAATGTACAAAGGTGTTATCAAATAAGAAGCCATTTGCTGAGGCATACAGGCTGAATGTCCTGAACTCCCAGAAAGGACAAACGTCTAACACATTTTGAATTAACTCCTTAAAAATAAACAAAGATCCAAGCATATTTGCCTAACATCTGAGAATGCAGAAATACTGTATCCCTGGCTACTTCAGTGCTGACACTGGAATAGAGACATACACTAAAAACACAGAAAATGCCCTTCTTGGTCAGAGCAGCAGAGTATCTAGCTCAATACTCTGCCTTCAGAGGCAGTGAAAGGCAATGCTAGTCAGGGCAAGCCCAGAAACGTAACTGCTTTCTGGCTATTTTTCTTTGTTCGAGACTGCAGGCTATGGGTAAGCAGAGCTGAAAAAGCGGCAAGATTTGCAACATTCTGCTAACAGTGCATTTGCTACTCTTGTTGTATCAGTGAAATCCTGTTAAGCCTGTAAAGTGAAACACGACAGAGAGCCATGACTGAACTGCCATACTTAGCTGAAAAGTCAGCAGCTTGAGCATTTGAGAGCACAATAACAGAACCAAGACCCACACACACAGGATGCCCAAAGCATGTAAGAGAGGGAGCTGAGCACCACCATGCCCTTGGGTGCAGCTGTGGCAGATTTACCAGCTCACAATGGATGGGAGGGGACAAGAATGGATGGATTGTGTAGCACATTTCTCTTTCATGTGTTTGAATTGCTGCCTTGTAAAAGTCAATTTGCTAAAAAACATGACAAGATAATGGTAGATCTTACTGAATCTGCACAGCTACACGGTGCCAAACTGATTTCTGCAGTAAATCATGTGTGCTCCCCAAACACAAAGGACGGCTGTACAGCTCTGTGAACTTGTTAAGAGTGTACATTTTTTTTTTGCCAAAAATGTCAAAATGTCTGTCAGCTTTCGGACTTTTTTCCTGTTTATTATCTGCGCATTGAACTGCCTTCATTTTAGCATGCTGAATCAATACAGAAGGAACAAACACAATGAACCTGATCTCCCAGCAATCTGTATGTTACCATAGCTGTGCTCGATAGGTTAGAGTCAGTCTCCTACCCTGCAACTGCACAGACCCCAACCATCACCAGCTTCTTACCCTTCACAATAATTTTCTGGGATGTCAGTTGGCCATTGATTATGTGTTATTCCTCATAAAAAACACTATAAAACAACATAGGGCGTATAATTATGGCAATATCACACTCAGCACAGTAATACCACACCTCAGCCCATTCAGGATGAGACATGGTATGACTAAGGCATGTCATCCCTGCAGCAGACTGCTTAACAGCCTTTCAACTAGTCACGTGTTAAAAGTCTTAGATGGTGGCATGGAAAATCAAGAGTGTTATTCAATCCTGAATAATCATCTTCATTATCTTTTGATTTGGCTCTACTTCTGTAACTGGAGGCAGCTATGGTAGTTAACACAACTTGCTTGCTTTGTGTCAACATTGTCTCCTGTGCCATGCACACAGCAATTCTGGAACTCACAATCAGTGAACTTGGAGCAAAGACGAATCTGGGCTGACTCATTCCAGATAAACCCCATCACATCAGTAGATGTCTGTCACCCACCCACCCCTCCCCAGTGATCCAGCCACATATGTGTGAGAGTTTAGCACTGATAGGGAGGAGGAGTGATCACTGTATGGCACAGGGAGCACATAAACATTGCTGCCCACTCTCACCAACGGAAACACCATATGAGAACAGTTGTGAGAACTACAGAAGCCTTTCAGCCCAGCCGAGAACCTGAGTCAGCCCTTAGACAAGCTGCTGAAGTCAATGCTTAGCTTTCAAGCACATGCTCAAGTATTTGACTGAACTGGGACCATTTTCAAGTGTGGAATGCAGAATCCCACTCAATGGTTGCTCCAATGACAGACTACAAAAGTATTCTGGTATATAAAAATGCAGTAATTTATGGGGTGCATTCTGCCTTAACCAGAACCTCAGACTCATCTGTTCTTCACAAGTGGTTGTTTCCTAAAGACAGTTGCTGTGCCCCTCATCTGCAAACACTGAGGGAACATCTGCCAGCCTCAGTAGGAAATGGCTTATGCTGACTGAAAGTATTTTTGAAACCCCATCAATTCTGCTCCACAAGAAAAAAGAAAAAAAAATAAATATGAGTAACAACAAGAAAACCCAAGATAATTTGATAGTCTTTATTCTGCATCTTTGCTGAGAAGTACGAATCTTTGTTTTCTCTTTCAGACCATCCTGTTATTCACACAGAGAATTACAGACCTAACTGATTCTATAAATAGTTGTTCCCTGAACTCATGCCTTAAGTTTAAGTCAAAGGATGATCATTGACATACGAAGCATGACTCTTCCCTGTCATTCTGTGAGAAAAAAAAAAAGAAAAAGTAAAGCCATTCTGATTCCTGACAATGTTACAGCCTATTTTAACTGTCCTGATCTGCTGCCTCTTTTCCTCAAAATCATCAAGTGGCAGATATCAGAAGAAAAAGATACTGCAATCCTTAGTTAGAAAGAAAGGTCTCCTGGGGGGAAGCATGGAGCCAGGAGCCATGTCCTGCCATCTCCAAGCACCGGCAAGGGTGCACTGCAGCAGTGGAGGTGCAGCTTATTCCCTGCTGGTGTGAGCACAGGTAGAGTAACACCTTCCAAACCCTAAGTTTCAATTTTAAAATGGTTCCACCAACCTACCCAAAGTTACGTCAAAATCTCCATGCCTCAGTGCAGGGTTATAGCACTTGTTTTGCCTAATTCATGGGCTATCATAAAGATATAGTTATTAATAAACCCGATCCTTACCGTTTGTAGATGACTAATGCTATTCTGCTGCCCATAAAGCTGTGACTACTACCTGAAGACTGAGACCATTGATAAAACAACTAATGCCCCATAAAAGTGTTTTAAAACAAACACATATTAGGCAATACAAGGTTAACCTTGTAACCTTGTGGTAATGCAAGGTAAACTTTGCTAACTTGCTACAAAAGTACAGCACTTACCAAACAGAGGTAGCTTCATGAAGTGGGTAGCATCTTGTTTTGAAGACACAGGTCATGCCTACAATTGATCAAGTTTTCAGATGCTCAAGTACCTGTTTGCACCTGCTGATCAGGTGCTGAAATGACTGATAAGTCTATCCACAGATGCTTGAAGGCAAAAGATCATTCCTGTCATTAATGTGCCCACAAAAATGCAAACATCATACCAGCCACTGGCTCCAAAGCTGACCCAGAACATGCAACCATTTAAATACAAACAGCACCCTGGTAATCTGCTGGGTTATAAAGTTATAGCAATGCCATCAAGTAACAGGCTCTCCAAAAACACACAACAGAGCGGCTAGTGACACCCCACTCATTTGGTTATTATTGATGCAAACACCTTCTTTCTGCATGCCATACTGTCTGAATCAACAGGCAAGTTTCTATGAAGCTTCAAAGTTTGGAAGTGTTTCTTGGGACAGGGTGGGTTGGCAACAGGTCGGATGGATTTTTATTGTTTCGAACAGTTCAGTGCTTTCAACCTGTTTGCATTCTACCAAATAAAACTGGGCAGGCATTGAAAGGTGCCAAGGACCAATCAAACCTTCAAGAGTCTGAAAATTAAACCTCAAACTACTTTGTTCCTGATTAAAAACTTTGGAAGCAAATTAGACAAGACTCATCTGGGTGGCTGGCAAGAAAAGAGACTCAATGCACAATCACATCTGATTTCCTGCAAAACTCTGCTCTGAAAAGCAGGCGTTGAAAGGAGGAGAGCGCCCAGGTAGCAAACAGCCCTGGTCAAACACCCCTGCTACCTTCACTGCAGACTTCAGTGCAGTTATTACTGAAAGAGGAGCAAGGTGAAAAAGATGCTCATAAACCTGTATTACCCTGATGCAAGAAAAAGCCTCCAGCTTATGAGTTAGCACCTCATTTCACATGGAAGAAAAAAAGCAGTTTGTCTGCTAACTGAAAAGTTTTTCTTTTGGTTTTTTTTTCCTTTCTCCTTTTAGAGCGAGTATTTTTGAGAAAAACAGTGCACAGAACATGCAATCCTCCTGCTTGGACAATTTTGCCTGTTATTAAAATAAAATAGAAAACAAGCAAATCCATTTTAGATGGGCTTCCTTGTCATGCCAAGGCCCCCAGCTTCCATTCTCAGGGATTTACTGAAATACTTGTTTATTTACACAGAGCTGGAATCCTGGACTACTAGATTCCCTCCTGGTGAAATCTTTGACCACACTAAAAGGTGGCAGCAGTATTAAATTTCCAGGGACATCAGTAGGAAAGTAACTGTGCTGTAAGTAATAACAGTTATGCAAAGGTGTGGGTTTGATCATCCCTTGTAGATACTCATCTGTGTTAAGGATAATGAAAGATATCACTTCAACCCCATTGCAAGACAAGGCATCCATTCCTTTCCATTCAGCAAACACAATTGCTCACCATTCCAGGTAGACTTGATTTTCTCCTGTGATGCCTATCTGCTCACTGGGAGGAGGCTGAGTCACAGACTCATCTCCTGCTCTCCCCTCTAGCACCACACCAGCAAGTGGACAATGAGAATAGGAAGAAATTCACACTACTGGGTGTAAGGACTTCAATGCCTTGAAACAAGATCCTAAGACCCTGTGAGATGATCTAAAGAAATCACAAAATGTTAGGTATAAATAAAGGTTGAACTCCTTCTATTAGCTTAACAGAATACAAACCTCTGGGACTCATGCTTCCAAGCTTTCTCATGTAGCTATAAAAGCCAGAGAGGGTCAATATTTCTAATAATCACTGAACTCCAGTGGGCCTTAAAAGAAGGAAGAAAAAACCCAAACCAACATTAAAAAAACCTCACGTTAAAATGGATAGTTGACAAGTAAAAAAGAACAATATTTTTCTTTCCTTTTGCATTTATCACCCACCTTCTCCCACATAATCATTCTGTGTAAGAGTACACTGTGACAAAACACTTTTAGCTCTCAGTTTAAATGCCTTTAGCCACTGCAACTGTATACAGAGCAAACAAGAACTGGTTTCACTTGCCAGCAAAACACAGCAGCATGTGGACTACAACATGGCAAGATGCATAAAGATGAAGAAGAGTGAAAAGAACTCAACCACACTGAAATTTGAATACTGAAAGGCCAGACCAGGACACCCTAGCCCAAACTTAGACAGGATCCACCAACCTAAAGCACAAGGTTTCACACCATAAAAACTTTCTGGTATCTTCTTGGAGCAAATATCTTCATGTTCATCTGCACATCAGGCTTTTCTCAACAGGTTATGTTGTCCAAGTACATCATCTTCCCATTCACTAGCTCTAGTTGTAACCCTCTCCATAGCTATTCCTGCAGTTGTTTCCATGTGGATCATTATGTGCTGCCCATACTTCATCTTTACTCCCAAAAAATACCTGCGTTCACTGCAAAAACACATGCTACCAAAGACCTTTCTTTCAGATCAAACTGCAAACAAGAAAGCTGCTGCGTGCTCCCAACATAAACAACCTGATCAGGACTGCTACAAAATAAACACACAGGAACCCCACATGCAGAACTTTCTCCCAGTCCCCAGGGAACATGTGTATACAACTCATAATCCTGGGGAACCAGGGTGCATTTGATGTTCCCTTCTCTGGAGAGGCTCCACACTACAGATGGTAGCTGCCTGGAAGTATACTATTGAGGCACAGATCAGCCTATGAATATTTCTCTGTGGATATATAGCTCCCTTTGAACTATCCGTAATTACACTAGCCTTGTGCACACATGTTCCGTGCCTGAGCTGTGGGTGGGAGATACATCTGGCACCAACTCTATGTAAACCTTGTAAGGCTTAATTCTCAAGAACACTGAAGTCAACGTGGGCCTTCCCATAGCTTTTCCAAGCCTGGGACCAGACCTACCTTCCTTCATTTTAGAGGACATCAGAACTGCACTGCATATTTTCAGGTAAATGCAGAATCTCTACACTACTGCTGCATGACGAGAAGAGTGACCTGCTCAGATAGCTTTTCCCACAAGCTCTCGAGGCAGACCTCATTCTCTGCACTCTACATCCATTTTCTCCTCATTGACTCCAGGACAAATTAGACAGAAACTGTCCACAAATAATCCTAGGCTGGAAATTAGAAAAATGCTGCTAGCCAGTGGACTAGCGAAGTACTGGAACAGCTTTCCAACAAGCAGATCCACAGCGTCAAAACAGTTCCCACCGCATCATTTAAAAGGGAAACGTTCATCTCCCAATAGCAAGGCATTGCATTGGTTGTGACTGCCCAAGAGAAACTTGCTAGGGCTGTTGATGCCTGAGGCATCACTGCACTGCTGCAGGGCAGGCAGGTAACTTCCCGGCAGCAGGAACCTGCTTTCACCACACCCTGAGCCCCGCCTGCCAGTACAGCTCATTAGCACTGCATATCCAACACCCAATGAGGGAAAACTGGAGGAGACACATTATTTTCTGAGCTCATGTTGCTTGGAAGTCGCAGTTCCTGGGATTTACCACATGCCAATGAAACCAGTGTTGGAGCTGATATCAGCCATTAGAAAGGCCACATAAGCAGTGATGCTTGGGTCAGTAGATTACACTTCTCCATCCCCAGCTTTCTCATCCACATGCATTCTGCTCCTTGGCTTTTCAGCAGCTCTATTTAATATTCAGAACAAATGCATGTATTAAACCAGATTTATTTTTATGTTTCTTTAGTGTGTGTGCAGAATGACAACTGATCCCAAAGAAACAGATTCAGGGAAAACACTTTTTATCCCTTATTTCAAAACTTATGTTCACCCAGACTCTTCATGAACACAACAATGTCCCTTTCCTTGGCATGCATAAATGTAATTAGCACACAAAGGGGAAGACAGCAGGATGCCATGAAAATACAAATACAATACTGTGCTTTTCACTCTGTTGCATTTGGATCAACAAATAATGTTCACCAGCGCCACTACTCAAGGACAGTCCAGTGGTCCTTTTGGGAATCCTCCCACCCATGATGACAGGACAGTGCAGGACTTTCCATTGCCTTAATGGAAAGTTTTCTTCTACCTTGCCAGGCAGCAGCAATGCCTGGAAAGCTTTAAATGAAAGATGCTGCAGGGCAGAATGTGCCTATCCTGCACTAGTAAGCATCTCCAAAGACGAGGGTCGCCATTACTCAGCAGGCAATTGTATGTCAGCAGAGGAGTTTATAGTTCAGCCTTAGGCACATGTGAATTATTACTGCAAGGACTAGCTGGAACAGCTGCCTGGGTGAAGACGCACATGCTCTTCCCTGCCCCCTTTACAGGAAAGGCTTCTGCTAACTCAGCATACCTTTTCCCACTCAAGTGTGCAGAGACAGTGGAGAGCACTGGCAGTACTGTATAACAGTGTGAGGAGGAAGGGAGTGGATCACCCACCCCAACTACAGAGAGCTTTACCCTGGGACCACAGGGGACACAAATAGGCAGGAGACAGCAGCTTCCGCCTATCACAACTCCACTGATTTCTTGGCCTGCCCCTCAGGGAGTGAAATGTTGGACTCTGCCTTGCTTTGGCTTGGTGTACACTCATAACTTGCAATTTGGCCTTTTGAAAGGAAGCCCTGCTGTTCCTTACACACACTTAGTAGCACTTCCTTCACCGAGCTGTCTTACAGAGCCCAGAAGGACTTCTTGCACAGTAAATGAGACGTGCCATCAGCACATCAGTGTCTGGCCCACATCAGAGCATCTGTCCAGGAGCCGAATGCACCAACAGCCCTTAAACGCCATGACCAGCCTGACCTGGGACCTGCACCCACACAGCCACTGCCCAAGGGACCAGAAGCTCAGTTTAAGCTCAGGCACTGCCATGCTGCAGGTTTGCCCACCCCCAGCCTTGTCCTCGCTGGGCCAAGCTTACGGCTGGGTTGAACTTGGTCCTGACTCTTCCTCCCTCATCTGCCTTGTGATCACTGGGCTGCCAGCAAAACCTGTCACTGCCACCAACCTGGTGCCACTCAGGTGCTGTGGAACTGCACCATGGTCAGTGAGAACACTGTCCCACCTGTGCTGTGGTCACCCTTAGCTCCTGGCTCATCCTTACTCATGGGACAGCCCTTGCTCTCTGCTTCCTCCCAGTATCATGCACACCACACTGCATTCCCCTTTGCTGGTCATCCTCCCTGGCTTGATGGGCCTTGAAGCAGGATTAGGACAGCATCACAGAATAGCCAAGGAGAGCTGGCATTAAAGGTGAATTTTAGAGGAATAAGAAGCATCAGAACATCTTTTCCAGAGGCACTTAGCACCTTGCTTTTGACCCATGGAAGAGCTTAAGAAGCAGCAGCTATGCTGGTATCAGAGCAGCTTTGGGGAAAGGTGGCGCTGGTTTTCCTGGTGATTATTTCCAGGGTAAGGTACTGATCTGGTTCAGGCAGAGTTCAAAACATCCCTGCTTTCACAGTCAGATGTAGTGAACACGAAAGGCATCTTTCCTTCAAACAGAAATAATGCATCACAGAAATGTACAATTTCCTGTTCACAGAAAGGGCTGATGGGTAAATTCAACTACCCACACTTAGCAAGGTTCTCAGCTATGCAGGTTTTCCTAACTAATCTGAGAGTAAAAACAAACACTTAAAATCAGTTTGCTATTCACGAGTAAACAACTTACCAAAAGCTTCTGCCATTTTCACTAAATGCAATGCGGCAAAGAGCTTCTTTGCAACCCCACAAGACAACTACAGCTACAACAGAGAGCTTCCCTCAGGATACATAGCAACCCTAGTGAGCACTCTGGCCTCACTAACTCTGCCCTATTGGGAGCATAGGCTGGAAGCACAGGCTGGAAGCACTGGCAAAAAAAACAGAATCTGGTTTTGGAGCTGCTTTATTTTTGATTTTGGAAATTCACACCTCTTTCTTTACACACAATCGTTTCCAGCAGAACAAATGTATTTTTCTTTCTTTCCTGATCATAGGTAAAGGTGGAGAAATCCAGAGAGCTGATTTCTGCAAAAGAAAGACACCAATAATAGGTGCACTGTATGAACTTTCAGAAGTTACTGCAGGTCCTGTATAGTGACACAGTGATGTGTGAAACTAATACAAGGCAAAAATAGGGCATATGTTCAGCCGAGACATTACATGAGTTTGAAATCTGTTTTTTCAAAACAGTGTAAGCTGCGTAGGAACCTTCACAGTGGCTTCCTATACTATACTCCACCAGAAAACCAAGATACAGTTTCTGGATATAGATAATTTTGCTTTGGGAGAGGTGCCATTTTACATACAGCCCTCTACTTTCCAAATAGCCTACCCGCATTGTTTGAAGACAGATCCTATATGTTCTCTCCATGAGGACGCCTTTAGGGGTCCAACATCTGTCTGCATTGCTCTACTTCAACACTACACACTTGCTCAAAGAACCAAACGACAGTTTTCCCAAAGAACACTCAATTCTGCAGATACTTGTGCATAACAGTGATGATATTCAAAAGGTCTTCAACATAATAAAGAAAACACATTAAAAAATTCTCAGCAATGAACACAAGCTTTATGGGAACATAGGCCATTTGGAACTGAATACAGAAGTTTAAATAATTAGGTTTTGGCTGTGGTGAACTTAGCCCAGCCCTATCACACAAGCAAACCTTCCCACAAGGTTCACAACACAGGAAAGATTAGGACGAGCAACACCAACAATAACTGCAAGAAAATAAACTTTGTCTGAAACTAATCAGGTATTAACCATTTGAGGAAGTTTGTCAGCTCCCCATATTTGGGTTCTTAATCAGAAAGGGTGAAGACCTACACTCCCAAGTAACAAATGTGATTGTACAATGGTTTAGATTAAAGTTACATGTTCTTCAATTACTCTTTACAGTTCCTCAGAAGGACAATGGAAAAGGAGTTCTAGTGTCAGAGTGATTTCTACTGAGGGCTCAGTCCATACACAGTCCATGTATTCCGCCTTCCATACAGAAACAGGATCAAGTGCTTTACTGTGAGCTTTCCTAATGAAGCAGTAAGATTGAAGTACTTTCTTGATATATCTTTTTTTAGCAAATAAATCCAACAACCAACAGTACAAATAATACAAAACAAACTAGGGCAGGTGCTCCAAATGGAGTGATTTGGAAGAGGTCGGCATACATAGGGGAGTGCCACAAACAAGAGAAACAGAAGAATTTTTAAGAACCTGAAAGGTGCTCCCCCTAGAGACCTCTTGCCATCATACCCAGTAGAAGCTTTTGAGTCCCAAAGGCTAAAACATGACTTGGGCACAGACACCATTGAGCTATATATAGAGACAATACCAAAAATTCAGTGAGGACTGTAAAGGATCAGACGCACCCATTACCAGGAGGACTGAGAGATAAGGCATATGCCACCACTGTTTTTATCAGCCTTTTTGTGAACAACTTATGCAGAGGAATGGCTGAGGGAACTGAGGTTGTTGCCTGGAGAAAAGGAGGCTGAGGGGAGATGTTATTGCTATTTACAGCTACCTGAAAGGAGGATGGAGCAAGGTGGGTGTCAGTCTCTTCTTCCAAATAATAAGAGATAGAACTAGGGGCAATGGCCTCAAGTTGTGCTGCAGGAGGTTTAGTTTGGATATTAGGAAAAATGTCTTCACTGCAAGGGTTGTCAAGCACTGAAAAAGGCTGCCCATGGAAGTGGTTGAGTCACCATCCCTGGAAGTATTTAAAAGACCTCACGAAGATGTGACACTTAGGGACATGGTTTAATGGTGGATTTGGCAGTGTTAGGTTTACAGTTGGACTCAATCTTAATGTTTTTTTTCCAACCCAAACAAATCTGTGATTCTATTTAGGGTACTTGATTATATTCGCAAATCTAGAAACAGTCTGCTGCAATGCAGGCAGAGTACAGAATATCTACAAAGTTTTTCTATTGCTTCCTGCAGAATTCCAGTTTGCTGGCTGGAACTCAAGATCCTCAGATTTGGCTCTTGATGCTCCTGCTTGATAAACTATTAGCTTTTCAGCTGCTCCCCTGATGCCAGCCTTACAACATCTCCTGTGTCTGTCATAAACAGTCTCAGATGACACCTGTCCAAGATTCATTTGTGCTGCAAGGCCGCAGGGCAGCTCCAATTCAAAGGAAATCTGCTAGTGGCTTCAGCTGTGTAGCAGAAAGCTGTGCTAATTGCTCCCTGCTAGAAAAATGGAAGTGCTCCATGTCCACATGCATGGATTTGTTGGAAATCGTTTCCCCTGAAAACTGAAGGGAAAATCACTGAGGTGCAACCAGTTCTGTGTCAATCACACACTTTCTTAGCTGATGCCCAACTCCTTCAAAAAGCTAAACTTCAGCTGGAGAAGCCAACAGACCCTCCATCCCCAGGATTTTGATGGGAAGTGTCCTGAAGCTTTACAACACTGGCACAGGAAGAATGCCTCTCTGTATCTCCTGTGAGCATTATCCTTGCAGGAAGAGAAACAAAGATTTTCACTAGACACATGCTTAAGGATGAGAACAAGAGTTCCAGCAGGTTTTGCTCTATCCCCTTAGGCATCCTTAGGTCTCATACACAACAGCTGAGACACACTAGCTATAATCTCCTCAGAACTATCACCATTGATGCAGTTTTCTCTGACCAGGAAAGTCAGGGATATTTTTTGGCCAAGAACCTTAATGACCTAACAGCACTAAAGACAAACCTTTTTCAGCTATTTGTCTGCATTCTTCAGGCATGAGGACATGAAGAGGGGGAAGCACTGAACTATGTAAAACTATGAAGGAAAGAGAGACATTCTGTGCTACAAAGCTATTCAAGTTAGCATCTCATTTATATTCTGGATATAAACATAACTTCTCTCCCATATGTGATTTAGATTCCCATGCATAATTTTTCAAGACCAATGCTGCATGAATTTGCTTACAGCCCAGTCACTCTACAGCCTGAGAATTTTTAGGAGGTGACATATTTGATCATTTTTTAGTATCCTACCAACAAATGAATGAAGGTTAACAGGTATTTCTCCTCCTCCTGTCCACTTTTTGTATCTGCCTTTTTCCAACTGTTACTGCTTACACACACAGTTTATACAAGTAGAAAGACCAAGAAATCTGGCTTCAATCACTAACTGGTGCTTGTAGACAACACTGGAATAAGAATAAAGGTAATAAAAGTCAGCCAGTGGAAAAGACATCTGAGACCCCCACAGACTTGTTAGCAAACAGCATGGCATGAAAGTAGGTATAGACACTGAACCCAAGGAAAAGTAGAAGGTGAGGTAGGAGAGTACTGTGCTACCCAGATTCTTGCCAATGCCAACAGGAATGAAACAGATGGGTTTAGGCAAGCTAGGCTTGTCTCCAAGCTAAAATCCCCAGCATTCCCAAGAGAAACTAGGAGTGCATTTCTCTCTTGTATTCATGCATACTTTATAAACCTCCAGAGACCACTCTGCAAACTGGAACAATAAAACAAAATGTCAAAACAATAAATGGGGCATCCAATCTGTGCTGTTTGTTAGAGGAAGGCCTTTTCTGACTTGATGGCAGTACCTTGTTTTCCTTTCAGAAACAGCAAAGTGATGCAGAATAAGCATTATCAATTAGAATTACCTAAAAGAAGACAGACTGAAGCAGCACAGCATTACTTGGCTGGATCAGTTACTTTCAAAAACTTCAACATTAAATCCATCTCACCATAGGTATATCTTAGTATTTTCCTGTCATCTGTTCTGTAGTGTCATACCAGGTAGATTGCTAGAGATATAAGAAATAGCAGGAATCCATTCAATTTTTTATAATCTGAGGAAATTAATTCCAGTAACACCTCTGCTCCCAAACTTCTATTATAATTTGAGAAAGTCAGAACTGTTGCAATAAATCAGCAATTAAACAATTAATGTTTCATTCTCATTTACAGTGGAAGCATTTAAAACTAAACGTAGATTTATCTTCCCTTTTCTTCAAACAGGAGAAATTCACTGTTATTACTTACCTGCACACTTAATTTTGCTTGGAACCATTTCTGGAAGAAAATAATATTGCTTATGCAAAAGTGGTAAAGCAAGTACCTTGCTAAATTATGGTGAAGCATCACAGAGGTAGCCCTGTAGCTGGAGAACCCAAACCCCCAGCTCCACTTTTGGCATATTAAGTAACTACTGTCATGCAAGTAATTTTATTTCCATCTGGTTTGATTTCTTAATCTACAAAATGGAAATACTGGTTGAGGTCATTCCAAGACATTACAATATTCACAGTTTCATTCTGTGCTTTTATCTGATACTTGAACGAAACCAAAAAACCTTGTGTTGCACAAGCCAGTTGTGCTGATACATCTGTTCCCCAATAAAAAGCAGTTGCTGGGTTTGCTTCTGCTTCAGTTAGGCCCTGAGCCCACTCTGGCTCCTTAGGAAGCTCTCCTAGCAGCAACTTAATTCCACAAAGTGTTTAACACCATCAAAATAGCATATTTTAATTGTGCTTCACTTAATCAAAACCTTTCAATTAGCCCTAGTAATAGCTCTGAATAACTCTGCAAAGCACTTTGGAAAACTACAATGAAAAGCACTGTATTGGAGGTAGGTATCATCACTTCCACAAATATGACTTGAAGACTTCAAAATACACATAAGAAATTTCTTTATGCCTTTGTTGACTCAAACACTGCTCCAAGTCATACGACATTCCTCAAGGAAGAATTTAAAAGCATTTAACAGTTAATAACCTTGCAACACCTTTGAAAAATAGTGAAAAGTGGGCAGTCACATAAATTTCTTCATCCACTGCTGAAATACATCTGTCTCTAGGGTGAAGCATAGTACTCGTTTAATAGTACAAACCCACAGAAGGATAGCGGGCACAAAGGAAAAAATACTATTGTACCCATTTAGAGCCAGAGAGGAAGCTTGTGGGGGTGAAAGTGCAGTTAATCAAACCAGAATTTAAACAGCACCCTTTGCTTGATGCCAAATTGGCCAGAAATATCCCATGTTTCTAAATTTGGTAGTCTTCCAAGGAGGAGCCAAAAGCAACAAGTCTCTGTAGGGGTTGGTAAAGCTAGATGGGAAGTTTCGTCCTTATTTGATTTACTGGTTAACTTAATCTGTACTGTTTATGACTGTTTAATAGTGTTGGTGGGCTGATCTCATGTTATCTTTAGATGATACTTTAATGTTGCAGCGCAATCATTATTATATTCTTGTAAGCTTAGAGTGCCTAGAACAATTTTTTAAATCTAAGAGATGTACTAACTCCTCAGGCAGACAGGCACAAGTGTTAAGCCGCTAAATTCAGCACCTGACCCATATCCCATTTGAAAACCATGGTCTCCAACAGGACTGTGCCCTCAGCTCCTTGCTGGACCACAGATACATATCTTCTCTTTTCAGGGGACAGCTGTTGTATACTAAATCACAGAACGAAACATGCTCCTGCGAGGTCTTCTACCTACATAGTGAGCCTCTCCCAGTACAGTTTAGCTCACGAGAAACTGTTCAGTCAGAAAGTCTTAGGAGGACCTTGAAACAACCAGTTTCATACCGCACGCCTTTGGGCTTTGCCAAACCCACTAGTCCTAATTCAAAAGCAGATTCCACAATGCTTCCAATCCTGCTGAAAAGTTTACATTCTTCTTTAAGCAAAGGTAACACTCTTACACTGGGAGTTTTTTCACCCTTTTATATTAAGTGGGGCAAGAAATATACTCTGAGAAGAATAGAACTGGGACGCAGACTACTTTTCTTTCAAACATCATTGCAGAAAAGACTTAGGTTCAGCCTTACAGTAAGGAAGGGCACTGTAGGTGGTCATTGCAAATTCCAACCAGGGGCATGGTCCTCACAGTGCAGCAATCCCCCAGGAGCTACTTTCTAGACAAATGGAGCAGAAAACCAATATAGTGAAGGTGCTGGTTTTCTTACAACTGAACTCCCAGGTGGACAGCAACTGGGGATCACTCAGTCTTAGAGAAGGATATATAACCCTGATCTTGTTAAATATCAGTCATGGAAAAACATATGCTTGTCCCTGCTTTTCAATCCATTTGCTGTTGCTACTAAGTACAGTACAGAAAACAATTAACGGATCAGGTTTCTAAATGGGAAACAAAACCATTGGGAAGATCTATTTCACCTTGTTGGGAGGTTTCTTCCACTACTTCGCTATCCTCTTCTAAGAGACACAGTATCATGCTGTTTGCATGCACTTTAGTGCATTTCCATTTTGCTGAGATAACTCAAGTATTACACAGTTCAAGGTTTAAACGCATATTTCCCCTATTTTGAACAACATCCTTCACAAAATATAAAAGACAGACGCAATTTCACGATATTTTTCTATGGGGGGGAAACCACAACCAAAAAAACCCAGATGGGGTTTCATATGCAATTGGCATTTGGCCCAGTGTAAAGACATGCCCAAACTGCTTGAGGATGGAGCAGCTGTGGGGCCAGGGGGCAGGTCATAAACTGCAGAAACCAAGGAGACTGCAGGAGCAATTCCCTCAGGCCAGAGAATAGTTCTATGGAAAACAAGTGGGGAGTATACTAAAATCACTCCATTCAGCCTCGCCATACACGTCGAAACCATTTTCTGTCCCTTTAGTGCTTCTTCTTCACCTATCTGGGCCAGAAATTGCCACCCAGCCTCAACCTCCTATTTAAACCACCTCCCACCATCAGTTTACAAGTACAGGAGATAATTTCCAGAGTAGCAACAGATCTAGTATGACACTGAAAGAAACTTTTGGTAAATACAATAAAGTGCTGTCATGAAAGATCAGACAACTCAGCTCCTGATCCAAGCATTGTGGAAATGTCTACATCAATGTGGAAAAGGAACAGAAATATTACTGGGGGAGGAAACAAGAGGAAAAGAAAAATATTACAGAGGGAGGAAAAGAGAGCAGTTCACTTAATCAGCCTGCATCCCCTCCACAACAGAGGGTACAGGAGAAAAAAGCCCTTGCAGCTACAGTACGAAGCATGAATAAAGTCACTGTAGAAACCAAAGCACAGTTGATGTAAATAAGGATGTTGAGTTGTAAAGGATGTAAAGTTGATGTTGAGGATGTGAATAAGGCTCCTGTTACTTGCTTATTCTCCCACTTCTGTACTTTATTCACATAATTTTAGAAAAAAAAAACAACAGCAGCAACAATAACAACAAAAAAACCAAAACAAACCAACACCACCCCACCACCAACCACCCCACCAAAAAAAAAAAACAAAAACAACAACGCCAAAAATCACAACAAAAAAACCAAAACAAACCCCCCCCCCCCCCCCCCCCAAAAAAAAAAACAAACCCTAAAAAACATGCAATCCATTTAATCTGAAGAAAAATGTATTTTGGAAAAGCTGCAGGAAGGTTTGCTTCACGGGACTCAAGTTGCTGTAGCAATTCAAACAGGCAGCACACATAAAATGCTAACAGAGTTCCTACCCAATCCAAAGGACTGAGAAAGAAATAGGGTTATTTGAAAGGTTTTTTCAGTGAAAATGAAAGATAAAACCCAATTTAACCTGAACCTGAAAACTTTAGAGCCCAGTAAATGTGCAAGAGACTTATACACCGTTTCCTATTAAGTGGCTGCCAAAGAGATGTTACACATTTAATAAAGCAGTAAAATAAGGTATTTATGTAGAATGTTTAAATCTAAACATGTTTGTTCCATTTTTTTAAATGAAAGTGTAACCTGATAGGTGCTACAATTACTGGAACATTGGAAAATATGATGAGAAAAAGGAGTCAGAACTCCTGCTGCATCACAAAATCTAACGTAACAGCGCCCTTGCACAGGTCTGGTTTAACTTTGCTTCGAGCCTCTAACATGAGTGCCCAGTTGGCAGTTGATGGATTTTCAGGTGCCTTGGAGGGTCCAGCTACTTTGATGGAGTATTCTTGAATACTCTTTGCTGGGTCACACATCATTGCTATTCCTTCCCTTCAGGGCTTCACCTCATATTTGGCAAAGGAGCATAACTGAGCTCTTTCCAATGTCAACACCTCTTCTTTGCTTGGCTAGAGGTGTCAGTGCAGAACAAATACAAGAAACTGCCTTCCTAAGTTCAGAGCTCCCCAGGTCACATGCACTTTTCAGGTTCAATCTTCTGCTCATTGAAACTTCACAGAAAAAATGCCATCACCCTTCAGAGTGCAATTTCAGCCCATCACACCTTTTCCTGCTAAGGAAAGAAATGCAACAAACTGCAAAGGTACATGTCATTACAAATAGCTCAATATATCTAGTATATTTTGCTTGTTTAATGCGCAGATCTCAGGAGATCTCGGTTATCCCTTTACAGATGCACACAGAAACTAAGGTTGCAGGTTATGGAATGACTTAGAAGACCTCTGAGCGAGTGAACAACAAAGCAGGAAACAGAAGAGATTTGCAAGCTAGTAACTCTTTACCTGGGTTTACATCTTTGTGTAGACATTGTCCTTAATAATAGTTGCTTCTGAAAAAATGAATTGTTCTCTTTTGAAGAAAGACGAATGCTCTTCTTTATGAGTGCTTATTCTCAGAGTGGAGAAAATCGAAGGGATAAGATTAGAAAAACACTAATGTTACAGATCAAAGCTGTTTTTTTGTGAGTTTGAGAACAAAAGTAAAGCAGATATTTTGGGGTAACATTATTTTAAGAAAGAGGTACTTTTCTGTTTCAGTAGAGATATATAAAGACATGTATAAGTATATTTAATACAAGGAAAACACTGAAACAATAAGTTGCTGGTTTTTGTTTGCAATACTTAATCACATGCATAATGTGAAGATCCTGAGCTCCCTCTAAAAAGAACATGTGGATGCTTTATTGTTAAACAATTAAGCCAAAACCACACTGAGGATTTTTGTATCTGGTTCAAACTGACTTTAATGGAAAATGAGCATCAAACTCTCATAAGTGACTTAGAAAATCTCAGCAGGGTTGTACAAAAAAGCTGGTGCATTTTTCTTCTATTTGACGCTAGCCTGCTTAAGGCCTTGTAGAGAGCTGAGAACCTGTAAATAAAGATAGAAAACTGTGATGGCAGAAAGGGTCTTTGACTTCTCTGTTCCCTGGTCAAAATGAAGTTTCAGTTATTCTGAAACATCTGCTGCGCTAATTTGTGTATCAAAGCTAACCTTTGTTTTCATCAATAAAAAGTGTTTTACAACTCATTTAATCAGCATACAGAAAATGCTGCTTGGAGTATTTGTGAAATGATGTGGATAAATTACCGTTTTTGAATACTTAGGATAAATATATTCTACATAAGACGTAAAGCTGGATTATGCATTGATGTTGGAAACTGTATCTTAGCCTCTTGGCACGGTGCAAGGTGAAGAGGGTTGAAATAGTAGATACAAAATAACTGTCATCTAGTAACCAGAAATAAGGGTTATAGCTAAGTCTCAAAAATGAAACATACCAGATACAGAAGAACTCATGATTTTCAAGAATAAAAAAAAAAAAAAGATTAACATCATATCTATATCTCTATATATACATTAGTCCATTAATAAATACTTGAGATTAAGTAGTTAAGAATCATAGCATTAGAAGTCTAAACTATCCTGCTAATCTCACCACTTAATCATGCAAATTTGGAAATCAAGCAAGCTCATCTGAAATCACCTTCTATCTGAAAAAAAATGTAAAAAGGCCTTTTGAAGCACCGAAGGGCAGCAGCAGGATTGTCCTCTCGGAAACACTGCTCTGGGTGTTTATTTACAGTTTGAGATGAAAGAAAATATTTTGTCTCATAATATATTTCTAGTTTTCCTAAGACTTCAGGTAAAAATGGATAGAAAAGGTTTTATCTGTTTCTTTCCAGGATTACCTCTCTGAACCTTCTCATCTGTATTGATGCTTCCCTTCTCTACCAAAGTTATACGTTTTGTTAAGTACTTTTAGGTTTACAAATGAAAGATGCTACACAGCTGCAATATCACATCATCTTTCTGCCATTGTCTGAATTCAGCTTCTGAATTTTATTGTAATTTGCCCTACTCCAGAAACCACTAATCCTAATTTGATTCAGAAGTCCTCATCATTCAGATATTTAAAATCCACATGATAAAGCCTAGAGATGAAAATTCTATATTTCCATTAGCCCAAGGTTTAGGATTCCTGCATCCAGATTTTAGAAGTTACGGAGGTAAGTACCCTTGTTGTGTATGGGGGGCGGGGGAGGACGGGACAGAGAAGGATGAAAATATACACACACACACACCCCCTCCTCATTCATGTCCGTGTGTCTTGGATCTAAAATTCTCTCACTGACTGTCCAACATTTAAGGTCATGCTAAGCCTCCACAAAAAACCCTTTCTTTCCAAAACAGTTGACACATACTTACCTTTTACTCTTTGCCTAACTAGGAAGGGGGTGGGTTCAGAAACAGTTTGAAAAGTCACAGCCAGAAATAAAGTGCAAGGTGAGGAAATGTTGAGTGCCTATACGCTGGGATAATTCACCCGGTACAAATCACACTGCTCTGCACGGTCTCCACCCTAGCTAACCTTCTGATTACGTGTTTGTCTGGGCTGGACAAGTAGAGGTCGTTGCCAGCCTGTTCTACTGCAAAGCATATGGGAAAGGGAAAAGGAAGTTCTGGTCCAAGACAAAGCACTAAGTTATTCAGGGCTGGATTCCTGCTCTTTCATCCATTACCTTGTGAATATGCATGTCCCTCAAAATTCATTACGTATTTGAATTTCTCACATGAATATGCCACTGAACTGAATTATTCTGCTTCCAGAGCGTATCTCCAGCCCAGTAGCTCAGATACACTTCTACAGGGCAAAAAACTCTATTACATCTCCAAACTTAAGAATAGGCCAGATTTTTTCCTCTATCACATCAGCTGATCTGCAGTAGTTCTGGGTCAACACTAGTATGCCAAATATTCCAGTAACGTTCATCTCGTACTTTCTGTGCATAATTATGCTCCCCATTAAAAATAATAGTAATGGACTGAACCATTAATCTTCAAAAGAGAAGTTGGTTTCACCCAGAAAAGCAGAAAGCAAATTCTCTTATCTTTCTTATAGGCTGCAATTTTATACTAGATCTTAACCTTTTCAGCTCTTCAGTTGCTATAAATAACACAATATACAATGATCCACTGAAAAGATAAGACTATCATCTCCCTTCAGCCTTATATGCTGGAGTGTTCCCCCAGCACAACCTCATGGAGGTGGATGTAAACCAACAGTGCATTTTTCTCATAACTTTTTACTCTCCACTGTTGTCCTCAATTTGGAGCAAGTATGTGCCACTGAAAACTTGATGGCTCTCTTACTGTTTCATTTGGGCAACATCATCTTAGCTGCACATTCATCAACTCCTCCATTTCTCCAACTTGGACATAACTGTCTTGCAGGGAGATAACTCAACGGTAAGCAAAGCCAGAATTAAAGCTGAAACTCAATCAAACCTTGTGTGATGCTGGTTTCACAATGCAAAGCAGAAACTGACATCTTTCTTGGTGTTCCGCTAAACAGAAATCTGAACATCAGAAAACATGTCCAAGTAAAGGAACATGTCACCAGCTAACTTCTTGCAACTCAAACATCTACTGTTAGGGACTGTCTGTGACAGACAAGAAGCCTGGTTGCTCACAGGCAGATGAAGAATCTCTCTGTCACCATTTATTCCCTTTCTAGGGCCTGACAAACCTCAAGCCACAGTTGAAGGGGTATCTAAAATCTAGGTCTTACATCCATACAGAGCTTGGACACAACAGCAGCCCAATTGAGGGTGTGACACAAACAGTTCATTCAAGCCCAGCTGCTGGGTTTGGAGTGCTTTGGAAGGGAGGCTTAAGGGCCAAAAAAAGAAAGAAGAAAAGCAGCACACTAAGAAAAGTCAAAGAGACAAGAACAACAAATGTTTTCCTTGGAGCTAACAGACGAGTTTCCCCAAAGCACAGGGGTTTAGCCGAAGATTTTCTTGCATGTAAAATAGCAAGAGTGCAGGGGCCCCTGCCCCTCTGGAATTTATTTTTTCTAGGGAGTTACCTGTGTTGTCCAAGTTTTGTAGCCAGAGGAAAAACAGGGCAGGCTAGTGAGATTATCCCCGGCTCACTCTGGCACTGGATGAAAAGGTAGCTCTGCCACTCAGCAATATACCCCTTTGCTCCCCAAGCCTAAGTATGTCTCTGGAGAGAAAGACCAGTTCTTCTGCTGGCTAGTCTATAACTACAGCAATAAATGCCTCAGGGGATCCTGCTCAAGGTGTTGGTTCAGAGGATAATAACGCACTGAGCCAATCAGCAGGAAACCCCTCAGCACCAGTCCCTGGCACTGGAGATAGCAAAGCTGAAGCACAACACCTGTGAAAGCAAAGAGGGGGGCCTAGATGATATCCTGTTAATACCAAAAACCAACAATCAAGGTTATGCCATTAAAGCTCAAAAGTACCCATGAGTGTCACATGGGCTTTTCAGACAGGTGCCAAGAAGGTGAGAGCATGAGCTCCTAGTATTTGTCCTTGGTTTTCTTTGCATTGTATAACTACATAATTGAGGATATCTACTCATTTCCACAGAAGAAATGGTGATAGAAACATCCATAAAACACCAACAGTGAATTATGTATACAAACTTTCAGGTGCACGAATTGTACTGAATGCTGGTTTAACAATTTTGGAGATTAAGTAATATTTGCAAAAGGCCTATAAGGTGGTGCAGATGATTTTAGGCCTCTTCTGTCTGATCTCTTTCTGTCCTTTCCTACTCTGATCTCAACTCTCAAGTCAGCCATTTCTTACACAGTTTGAGCATCACACGGGATGTTCTGACCAAAAACTAAAGTTCACAATATAGCAGGGATACAGCAGGCTGTAAAACACAAACTACGGTATGAGAGTGCTGCCCAATTTGCAACTTAACAGTGGAAATAATCAAAGCCTGCCATCACACAGGAGATTGGGTAAGCTTTGCTGATCTGCCATGTCTTCAAAACAGTATTCCCTGTTAATAAAGCTCATTTGAACAACACCAGCTTGCAGGATCTTGTAAGCATAGAGCCAGCATTAACAGATGAGGCAAACTGGAAATGCCAATCATTACAATCCTGTAGCACAAATGAGAAGCACTTTCACACAAAGCCAGTCAATATGCACATTGCACCCATGCAGAAAGAAACATGACTTCAGGCCCTCTCCAGTGACCTTGAGTGATAAGTTTCCACCACGAAAAGGGTTCCCACCAGGACAAGGGTTCAAAATCATTAGCTCTCCTCTTTAATTCCACCCTGTCCTGTAAAAACTATGCACTCTCTCAAAGAAGTAACAATGTTGAAAGCAATAATGTTAAGAGACAGATCCATCTCCTGACTTGAAGGACTTCTCAGAACAGTGAACAGATTCCATGCCTAGAACATCTGCTCCTCGCTGAAGAAGGGTTGTGAGGTCTTCAAGGGCAACTCTCAAAGTACTTTGGTCTCTGTTCTAATACTTTGAATAGCGGGCCGAGCAGGGCACTTTTCACAACCCTAGCTAGTCAGCATGTCCCCTGTGATTGTGACTGGATGCCCCATGAAAACAACTAATCTTTTTCTTAAGGGAAAAAATGCAAACCAGTAATTCAGTGTGATGACCCCATCAAAATGATGAAATGAATAATAGTATTAAAACTTCACACAAGGACTGTTTTTAATAAATTGAGAGGGAATAAAGTTAAATGTTTCAACTCAAAGACCTGGTTTCCTGTGTTGGCACCAGTGCTAAGACTAAATATTCATCCATCAAGCATATTTACATCTTCATTTTAAAGAGAAATTAGGAGGGAGATATACTTAAACTGAAGTAACATTCCATTCCTGTGTGCATGAGCACACTCGTGTATTTCCAACAGAAACTCCCTGTGCTTTCACTGCGTCCTTAAGGACATCTTCATTTGCACATATTCACTGAAATCTAATACACTGAAGCAGCTGATAGGTTTTCAGCATACAAACACAGCCCAAAGAAACATCTCTTCAAAGAGTGGTGAAAAGTAGCATTAAAAATGAACGCCTACTCTTGCCCTATGTTCCTTAGCCTAATAAATGCATCTCCAAGGTCAGAAGCTTACAGCAGAACATATTACAATCACTGGCTGTATGAATTATAGCATGCATTTACCTTAACAGTTCTAACTACCTTGATATACGCTCCAGACAGAGAAGAAGTTAGGTTACTCTATACATGTTCACTGTGGATTAAGGTAATGCAGTCTTCTTCCAAACTAGGTTGGTTAAGAATATGAAGTTACAGACCTTAGCTGATGAATAGGAACTCCTACTGTGAGTCATTGCAATTCTATCACCTCTATCTATAATCTCCAGCTCTCTGCACATATACAATTATCATATCTAATTTCCCACTGTAGTTAACAGCAACAGACTGAAACAGAAAGGCATACCCAAACAAGACAGTGGTTTGGCCATGAAGTGTTAATGTGCTAGGTGATCCCTATCCCTACAGTTTGTAGTAAGGTGGACTTCAGACAGTTCAGTTGCTAACACAGAATAAATCTTTCAGGCTCAGTCCCTGGTGAATGAAAAGTTTTAACAGCTGTTCAAAGCCTACATGAATGAAAGAGGACTTAAATCTGAAACTCTATGAGCAAGCATCCCCATTGTTCAAATTAGTCCTCACTTTATTTCGGCACACCCAAACAGCAAGGACCAGGAAACAGTAGCTACAGAGGGAGAAGGATCTTCACCCTTGCCCCCTCTACCAGAGCAGAACTCTAGAGCAGCACAGGAGACCAGGATTTCCAGATTCTGTGTGGCAGCTCCTAGGTGGGCAGGACTTCTCTTCCATGACATTTAATGACACATCTCACCAGCATAAGGCATTTCTACATGAAACAGAAGGAAGATACAGGAAAAGATTTTGCAGTCGGATTAGGGATAAGTGTGACAAGTACTAACGCTCAGGTGATGTAGGTACACCTGAAAAACATATCCAGAATTCTTCCCAAAAGGGGGAATTTCAGGTCTTGTGCGGTTTGAATCTCCAAGGCTTGGCAACACCACTTATAACCTCACCAAAGTTCAATATGACTATGAGTGTTTACAAGCAAAAGGAATAGGCCAAATTGAGAATGTAAATATTTGGATTCAATTCCCCAAACTTGCCTCCATCTGTGCTGCCAACTAAATCCCAACTGCAGACTGAAAAATCTGAAAAGCAACAGTTGCACACACTTTACAGCATGGAGACAAAACTAACACACAAAGAACTCAGCACTGGGAGGGAAAAAAGTTGTAATCTAAACTGAACTTATTTTAAACAAGACATCAATGAAGTTTGGACCGAAGCTTAACTTGACTCAGCTATCATTTGGTACATTTTGAAAGTCTGATCAGTCCAGATGTTGGTCTTCTGCCCTGCAAGAGTCTGGGCTACATTAACCATATCTAGATTACTCAAGACCCCATAGATTATACACAGGAACAAGTACACAGTGGTAACTTTGATCTAAACCACATTCTCTTAAGCCATCAAAAGCAAGTACTTCTATTTTCCTGGGGAGATGATTTGAGGAAAGTCTTCTCTGAACCTGCAGTAATTTATTTAGCAATCTCAGTCCCATATTCAGAATTCATTTAGGATCCCAAATCACCTTGAGTTCTTTCACACAGGCTTTTTTTTTTTTTTTTTTTTTTTTTTAGTTTTACCACAATTATTTTAGCTATAGATAAGGATGGCAGCCAGGGATTCATCCAAGACAGTTTTGACCTCCAACAACCACAAATCCCAGGGGATACACTGCATTCTCAGCAGCCAGTTCCCAGCCTTTCTTCCCAGCCCTTCTCAGAAAATGTTAAATGCCTTCAAGTCCTGTGTGTCCACTGCAGACACTTATTGGAGGTGATCAGAAAGACAAGCATCTCACCAAGTCAAGGATTTTGATTTTTTTTGTATCATAAGAATTTGGGCCTCCTTACTCCCACTACTGTATACTAACAAAAAGTCCGTCCTCTCCCTCTTCAGTTAAGTGGGAAAAGTACATATCTCATTCTTTAGCTTTACTCAGCTGTGGGAAACTTGGTTTTGCTCTCCAGTTAAAAGCAGGCTCTTCAGCGCACTTCACAGTGACCTCTTCACAAGGAGCTAGTATCATTTCTTTAAATGCCCCTACGCTAAAAGTAGTCCTGCTTCCTAAACGTGAGTGCTTACCAGTTCCAGGCATTCTGAGATCCTGCATACCACTACATTATTTTTAAACTGGCAACATTTATTTAACCAGCAATTAAAAAAATGAGGCCCAGCCGCCCCAGTGATTCTTCCCAGAGGGTCTTAGATGTTTATGAAACACAATGAAAACAATAAAGTGGATAAAATCATGCTATTCCATCAAGTCCTTGGCAAGACTTCCCAACCAAGAATAAATTGGCATGGTACATTACAGTCAACAGATTACACAATGGTTTACAGGGTCACCAATAACAAGGGGTCACAAGCTCCTTAAAGAGCTACAGTATATGTTAAAAGTCACTTGCTTGAAGGGAAGTGGCAAAGTTTGGTCCTGAACTCCTACGAGCAAATCCTGGCAGCCACAGTACAAACACACTGTAGGAGTAGGAGTGGACAGAAGACACCTCTCCTTCCCAGTGCCAGGAAGGGCAACTGCAGTGTGCAAGCTCGCCAGGGGAGTTTAGCACCCTGAAGGAAGCAGAAGAAAGCCAGGCCAGGCAGGACTTTCTCATTTCTGCACAAGAGAGAACACATGCTATATACTTTAAGGAGCAGGACAGTCTCCATGCCCCAGTGAGGCTCAGTACCACCCACCCCATCACCCCTTCCTAAGGAGCCCTGCTCCTCACTCCCCCATACTCTAAAAGAAAACTCGTTCCATCCCAGAAGCAAGATGGCAGTTCCCTGTCAGTGTAGTCATTCTTAACAGTGTATATAGCCTGTAGCTTGCTTTAATGGTGTTTGACAATATTCTTAGCTAACTTGATAAAGTAATAATAATTGCCTAAATGTGTTGCATTTTTCCTTTAAATAACTAATCTTAAAGCAAGAGGGAAAAGAATGGTCAAAGCCACATATCTTACTCTTGCCCATCAACCTGGTGACAGATTTCCACCATTACCTGAATAACCCAATCATCAAAATGAAAGTTAAATTCTGAGGTTCCCAAAACATATGTGATTTTCTCAAACCTCACAGTAAAAGGAAGATACTCCCACTTCTGCTCTGTTAACTCACCCTTCTACGACATGGAATATCTTCATCTAGTGACTACATATTCATCATGTATAAACAAACATTATTAAGTCTTAAAGCCAAATCAACCTCACTACAATTAATCCTACCCTGCATCATCAGAAATCTGTAACTAACAGTTTCATCCTTTATCTTCCACAAATTTGGGTCACTGTAGGTAGTTTTTACAGGATTATTCAGTATCTGGCTGAAGTTAAAGACTGACTACTCAGTTGGAATAAAATTGAAAGAAAACCTATTCCCCAAAGCAAGTGCTACAGTAAAATCAAGGTGTAGAAAACCCTACTATTGATATACTCCACACAATAATACTATGCATCCAGCTTAATTTACCTTTGCTACAAAAATTCAAAGTACATTTGCGTGATAAAACTGAAGTAAATATAGGGAGGCTCTCTCATATGCAGCCACTACTCTTTGATGGCGGTGACCTGCTGCTCCTTAGTAAAAGCAAATGCTTGATACCAAGCCAAGAGCAGTACATCTGATTTTCCCACCAAGTGAACTGCTGAAGCAGCTCCCTTAGCTCTTCAGCTAAATCTGTCTTGGGATCCTAAAGGCTTCCGCCAGAGTCCAGGTGGCTCCTCTACTCTTTTCAACAGGCATGCGAACATTACAGCCGACTGGACAGACGATGCGAGCGGGCACTGGAGGGGAAAAGCAGTGCTACAGCTCAGCGTCTGAGCCCCGCGCTCTGCCGCCTGGCTGCCCAGCCCGGGTACAGTCAACCCGGTCCCGCCGAGGTGGTCTCCTGGCCTCCGTTCCTCCGGGGTGCCTCTGCTCTCGCCCCACACGCTAGAAGAAACTCCCCGCGGGGCTCGGCGATGGCACGGATAGCACAACCGCAGGAGCAG
Source organism: Psittacus erithacus (assembly GCA_009867235.2). Taxonomy (NCBI): domain Eukaryota; kingdom Metazoa; phylum Chordata; class Aves; order Psittaciformes; family Psittacidae; genus Psittacus; species Psittacus erithacus. The sequence continues at coordinate 3,606 of WYDI02025410.1, read as the reverse complement.
ACTCCCCGCTCCGCCCGTGCGCAAGGACCCCACGCCTTCTGCGCTCGCTCCCGGCAGAGCCGAGCAAGACAGAGCAGGGCAGAGACATCCGCAAGGATCACGGGTCCTGTCCTGTTGCCGGCGGCTCCATTGCCGTGGGAGCTCCGAGCTCCGGGGACTCACCGCCGCCGGCCGCCGCTCATTCCTGGCCCTCCCCCGCTCCCAGGAGGAGGGCTGCTCTCGGGGCGCAGGGACGGCGAGCCGAAGCATGATCAATCGTTTCTCCCCCCAGCCCCCCTCCCCTTCGCAGTTCCCCAGAGGCGACCACCGACCCGGCAGCTCGGCTCCCCGGCCCTTACCGAGGCGCGCAGGGATGCGCTCCTCCGCCGGCCGCCTGCAGACCCCGTCCCGCAGCCCAGGCGGTTGTAGGTTTTTTGGAGAAGCTGGGAAGACGGAAAGAAAGAAAGGGGGGAGGGAAGGGGGAGGGAAGGGACTGAGATCGAGAGAGAGAGAAGTACGCAAAGGCAGGAAGTGGAGACGGCCACGGCCAGTGCGGGAGATTAATGGGAACCAGCCAGCCGGCAGCCAACAAAGAAACCTGCTCCCGCAGCGCCTCCCGGCCAGGGCTGCAGCCCTGCCGCTGTCGGGCAGAGCCGCCGCTGCCTCCAGCAGTGCTTGGCTCCAGCACCGCAGAAGGGTGGGCGTCACCTCCCTCCGGCCCCAAACCCCGGTCCTGGCCAGGCGGGAGGAAGGGGATTAGCCAGCCGGTGCCGGGCAGGACCGGTCGGTCTGCGGGGAGATGATGCGATGGGCAGAGGAGGAGGGGAGAACTGAGCCCTCCGTTTGACAATCTGCCTCTTCCCTCTACTCCAGAGGAGCTTATTTTTTATTTAAAACCGACGAGTGCTGGGCTGCTTCCCGCGCGAAGCCGCTTGCAGGGAAAGAAGAAAGAAAGGAAGGAAGGAGGAAAGCGAGCGGCACGCTTCCTGCGCCTGAGCGTTGAGCAGATGGTTTCAATCAGGGCGCCGGGGATAGGCGAGCCTCTGGGGCGGCGGGACGCGGGGAACAGGAGCAGTACCTGTGAAGAAAGATGTAGGGGGAGAGGGAGGCAGCGGATTGTCTCTGGTCTCCATTCCTAGTGCCTTGTTCAAATCCCTTGCCTTACCAGGACCAGCTCCCGACTGCTGCTCTGTAGGGCGCTGCCGCTCGGGGGGCGCAGTCTGAGGTCCGCACGGCGCAGCGCTGGTACCAAAGCGGGGAGGAGGTCTCTGCGTGGCACTAGCGATAAATGCACTCACCTACCTACCTACCTCCCTCCCTCCCTCCCACAGACCCCATCCCGCCTGTCCCCTTGCTTCTGCCAGCCTAATGGGTGATAAAATAACACAAGATGCCTGATATCAAAACCACACAGAGGAAGCAGGGTACCAGCTGTTAGCAGAACATCAGTATTTCAAAATACAAACCCTGCATCTACGTCTTGAAGTATTACGTAAGCATTTATCAGACAAGTCACTTCACCCTATAGTAACCAAATTATAATAGGAACAGAAGAAACATAAATAGATAAGCAACACAGGCATTGTGCAACTGGAAATCCAAATTTCAGCATTAACATTTCTGAAACTTTACACACATGCTAACTTTCTTCCCATTGACTGAAATGGAAATTGAATGGTGCTCAGCATTAAGCAAATGCTTATGAGCTTCCCTACAGAAGGATACCTCTGAGCCCAGACCCAAGTACTCTAGATAAACTATTCTTCCCTTTTGCCACCTTATCAACAAAATAAAAGATATTGTCTTTCTTGAGATACTCTGATCCATTGTCCCACATGACAAGGAAATCTCGTCAGAGAAATCAAAAGACTCAACACACAGGAAACAAGGGTAACTCTCATCTGAATTCTGATATGAATCTATGTTTCAAAGCAAAAACTATTTCAGCTGTCAGCCTTCTCTGGACAGATGTATTTACTCAGCTGCAAACAGAGAACTGTGTCACTGAACATGAAAAAATGGTGGGAGTTTACATTACAACACATGAGGAATGATTCACCTCCTGAGCAACAAGCTACTGCTGCAAGTACCAGGGAGGAATATAAAATAAATACAGTTTTCTTTCCCGTTAGGAAAACAACATAGCAGGGCCTTCCCAAGTACATTTCACAAGTGCAGGAAGACAGCAAACCATCTGCCTTTCCAGGACAGCAATGATAATGAGGAATGATGTTCAAGGAAAGATGCTCCACTCCCAATTAAGCTGGAAGCAGTCTATTTTGGCTGCTCCTCCAGCACATCAAGCAAGCATTTCAAACATGCTAATGTGTTAACGTTGCTTTTATAATTTTTTTTTCTCCCATTTATGTTGCTTTCAGGCCCCCAGACCTCAGGCACCTCAGCAACTGCCTACATATTCCTCAGAGTACAAGAAAATCAACATAAAGCTAAGTTGTATTTGAACACTGAATTAGGGCCTTTAATGTGTTTTCCTGAAAAAGCAGCCTAAGAAGGGCTTATTACTGCTCTGGCTAAGCAACTGGAAGACGATAACAAAATGTAAACTAGGAGAGGATTATTTTTCTTGTTTGCAAACAGATTACAGTAGGCAAAGCCCCACCAAAAATGAAGGATTTAAAGAATCAGAGCCTACTTGTTAACCTTGGCCATAATGCATGTAAAGAAAGCTTCTGGGCTTATTTTGCCCTTCTTACCATCATCGCTGCACAAGTGAGATGAGCAACAGAGCAGCACTCATTTACGCACAGCCACTGTTGGTTTCAGAGCCCGTTTGGTGGCTCCAAGCCGTGACTGTGGAGCTGACCTCGCACACACGTGCTGCCCCGCTGGAAAACCTCCCTGGGCCAAAAGCAGCTTCCAAGGAGCACACAGGCTTGCCCGGCAAACCTGGTCTGCAGTACGGCAAAGCACTTTGCGCTGGTTACCAGCCAAGGCGGGGGGCTTTCTTTTGGAGAGCAGAGGCAACCATAGCTTGCAGACACTCTGCTCTCTACCAACACCTGTTTCACTCAACAAACCAGCGCTGCATGCTGTAGTTTTTACCCCGGAAGTTTAAAGAAAAACTATAAAAACCAGGGTGTACCGCTTCCTACTACAGAGATCACGGGGTGAAGCTCCCCGGCCACAACAGCAGCGGCCCGCTCAGCCACGGCTCGGCACCCTCCACCTTCTCCCGGCTCTTCCCGTAGTGGCCGGGCAGGAACAGCGGCGGTGCGGCGCCTTACGGGCCCGCCACCATCAGAGCAGCGCCGCTGAAGGAAGGAAGCTCACGGGAAGCGCGCCCGGGGCAGTCGCTTTCCCTCAGGGCAGCGCGAGATGGCGAGCGTTGAGGGAGCACTGCGGAAGACCCCGCAGGCCCTGCGGCGAACCGGGATCCGCCCCGGCGCCACCGGCCCTGGCTGGGCGGAGCAGCGTACCACGGATGGGGCTGTGGCGCCCCCTAGCGGAAGTCTGAGGATGAATGGGCGGAGCAGGGCAGAACTGTGGCGCGTGCGCGTTGTGACGGCGCGCGCACGACAGCGGGATGGAGGGTGCGCGCGCGGGGCGGACGGCGGGGCTGGCGCGCGAGGTGCTGGAGCGGGCGCGGCGGCGGCGGCGGCGGCGGGC
>WYDI02025409.1:0-30146 GCA_009867235.2 Psittacus erithacus | reverse complement strand
GGCCTTGAACACTGCCAGGGATGGGGCAGCCACAGCTTCTCTGGGCACCCTGTGCCAGCGCCTCAGCACCTTCACAGCAAAGAACTTCTGCCTAAGAGCTCATCTCAATCTCCCCTCTGTCAGCTTAAAGCCATTTCTCCTTTTCCTATCACTACATCACATCTCAACTCTGACTTTGGGATCTCTGGATGGGAGAGTTCTCCAAATATACATTTTGCATAAGTTACTTACTGACATTTTAAAACAATTAAATCAATATTAATTAATTGCAAGTTCCATACAGTAGATGTCTGCTATTTTAATCAACAGGGCAATAGCTTTCCACTTCTTTACCCTACCAGAGAATATGAATGTGTTATGAAAAACCATCAATCAGCTTTCAAATAATCCATGTAGTCTAAAAGCTGACATTCTCCCCATGTGTTTAACCCTACTATGTGACTCATACATTTATTTTTACTCTTATAAGGAAATTATTATTACTGGAAAACCTCTCTTGCTAAGTCAGTCTCTGTAGGTGCCACACATGAGTTAGAAAGCTTATGATGTCAAAGAGGACCTTTGGTTTGCAAGCTAAGTCAGCTGGTGACCAAATGGCAAATGTAGTCTTTAAATGCAGATTCCATAAAACAAAGCAGTTGCTTGCCTCTGCAAAATGCTGCCCAAGCACAGGCTTCCTCAGATAACCCAGAGATGGCTGAAAGTGTATTTAGCATATGGAAGTCCTCTGGTTTTCCATTGGAATATGAAAAAGACAGATTGATCCCCATACAACTGGGGAACGAAAAATACAGAACTAAAGAGAAAAGTTCTAAGGCTCTGATGACCCAGAAGAGATCAGCAAGGAAGCACCAGCCCCCCTCCAGTCAGAAACAAAGGGTGATAATGCAGCAGCATCATGAGATACAAACCAATCTGTGCTCCGCTCTGACCATACCTGTCCCAAAGCCTCACCAGTACAGCAGCTTCTCCACGTTTCACATTGGAACAATTTACAGATGAAGGACTGGATGGGGAAACACCAATACACACACTGAGAGAAACCAGCATCCTGCAATACTGCTGCTCCCCATAGCAGATCCACTCTCCCCAATGCAAGCAGCCGTGGGAAGGCTTGAGGTCCACCAAGATACAGCATTGCCCTGGAGCCCCTCGTTACACCCTGACCTCCCCCAGCACTGAGAAAGGAAATGACCCTCTTGCTTTGCAGGCAAATCCATAAGGACAAGAGAAGTCCCTTTTTTAACAGATCAGAGAAGGGGGCAAGTGGGCACCCAGCTAGGGGATCCCCCAGAAGGGGCTGAGCTCTCTGACTCTGTAGCAGCTACTGGAGCCTCAACCCACACAACATCCTTAGTGGTCACGGAGATGCGGGAAGTGGGATGTGTCCCGTGCTTGCCCCAGCTGGGTTTGGCAGGGACCCAGGAAATGTAAAGAATAGAGGAAAAGCAACTTAAGGAGATAAGCTTTGCAAGTAATTGGGAGATTTTCCACCAGTTTGACAGACAGGGCACCAGGTCACAAGCAGATGTGACTGACTTGCCAGTACTTTTCTAGCATCCTGTCACCCTCCTTGCACATAGAGGCCCGCTTCCCAGAATTTTAGGCTAAAGTACACAAACTAAAGGAGAAAAACCCCCAGCAACAGCACTTTGGATTAAACCCATCCAAGTCAGATTAATCCAGTGTTCAGCTGCACATTGTGCTAGCAAATATGTTTTCCTGAGTGTAGGTTATAAATATTTACAATGTCCACAGTAACAAAATGAGCTGTACACAGCTTTTCTGTTCACATCAGCAACTGCAACAAATGCCAGGCACAAGAGCTTGGACTTGCAGTAGTTTCAGCTTTTTCCCCTGTGGATGTTTCAACACATTGTTTAACCTAGGGGTTTCATCCCACACTGTCCCTGGAAGAGGCTCTGCTGCTTGCTCCCAACTCCAGCTCCATCCAAACCTGCGCTGGCTTCTTGCCGTGTGACTGCACAGTCAACCAGAACAGAGGTTACTGGGGACAAACAGAGAGAACAGGGTTGAGTTGAATCCATGAAGGTTTATGCCAACAAAGGTGAGGAGATTGTAGAGGAGCAAGAGCCAGCACAGGGTAGAAGATGCTGTTTTGGTGGCAACATGAGTAGATCTGGTTCATGCTGCCTGGGAACACGCGTTTTATGGAGAGGTCTCATGCTGTGTCTCAGTGGATCCAAGAGCAGGATTTCTCCAACAGACACCGAATGCGCTGCCAGGGACAGATGGAAACTGTGCCTTTTGGTGGCAGCTTCATTTTTGGTGGAGTTCATCAATTCGTTGCAGTGTGAATCCAGGCTGGAGGCGTTCTTTTGCACTCATGGCCAACGCGCCTTTGTGCACGACACCATAACATCTGTACACGCACATCTGCATGTGTAAACACATCTGCAGAAAAATAAACAGAAAAGCTTGAATCTGGCAGTTGCCTCAGAGTTGGTCTCCTTGGAAGGCTTCTTTCACACCAACATCTGAGCGGGATGCTCTACCTTGTCTTTCCTTCCCATAAACACTTGGAACACGCAGAGGTCTAGGAGAATCCTCCAAACACACTTTAAAATACATTTCTGAACTGCAGCCAAGATAAGGACAGATACCCTACGATACAACCACCACCACTGGTACATGCCTAGAAGCAGGCAACTCAGCCCTGCTCCTGCCCAAATCTGGGGAGCCACAGTTTGCTGCGGTATCTGGTACATCCCCAGCTTAAACAAGCATCAAGACTAACAGCACACGCTTTTCCCGCCTCAGATTCCCAGGGTGAAAAGGCCTGCAACACTTATCAATGAGAGCTGCAAACTTCCAGGAAAGCCTGAGTGTTTCAATGTGGTATTTCAGAGCAGGGACATTTTCGGTTTACATAAATAAAGCTGACGAATGACTGGATGGACTTCTGAAATCCCCCTGTAAACTAAATGAGGCAACTCAGCTTAGAAGTATCTCATAATTAAAAGCACTAGCAAACCAAGTCTCACACACAGCTGTAAACAAGCCTGAAAAACCAGCAGCTGCCAAGGAAAGACAATAAAGAGTAAACTCCCACACACACACCTTAACCCTCCTTGCTCAGCTGCTTAGCATTTGCTCATCTTCTCTGCACTCCTTTTAGGAAAGATATTCAAGGGCAAGAATGGATCATTTTAGGACTTCTGTCACTTGGAGGCATTTTCCCAGTCATTAAGTGCACAAGGGAAGCCTTTCCCAATCACAGTTCGCTCTCTTATAGCACGGGAACAGGAAACTTCTCCCCCATCTCCCTACTGCTCAGGGAACCAACCTACATCAAAGCATGCAAAAGGGGCTGACAGTGCCTTGGACTGACCCAGCTACTCATCATGCTCAAGCATAAGGATAAAGGCAAGCCCATGTCTTCCTCTTTGAGCTGCACTCGGGCATTTCATCAGTGTGATGTGTAGTTTCATAAACATGAAACTACATCCCCAGCATGGGTGGTAGGCACTCAGAGAAGGCCAGAGGGAGTTTAAAAAGCAAGCTCTGTCACAAACAGTAATACTTACTCTTATTTAAATAACACTTCTCAGTTCCTCTCTAGAAAATGGAAGCAAGATATTGGGACAGCTTCCCCTGAAAGACTGGTAGCCCCATGCTTATCCGAGCCTGCAGACAGAGTGCAGTGTCTCATTCCCAAATTCACTACCTTCAATGGTTCCAATTATCTTATTTCAAACAGCAGCAAAGCCACCGTGCATGACGGCATTGTCAGAAATCTATTAAATACACGAGGAGCTTCCACAGAGACCAGACAGCACAAAGCCAAGTTGTTTTATCAGGAATGCGTTTCCAAGGTCCTGGAAATACAGACGTTTTCCTGACGCTCTGTGCGCTGAGAGAGCTGCTGTAGTACAAGGTTTAGAATGAGCGCTACTCTTTTCAGCAGTGTCTTAAGTTATGCCCTTTGGGAACAGTGTGTGCCACCAGATTTATCCTCTAATTTCTTAGATGGTTTACTCTAAATCACAAGTTTGCTTGCAGCTGTCCTGAACTGTGCAGCCTAACTCCAAGGAAGCCAAACGCCATATAAAGGCAGCGATACCAGGGCCATCAACTGTTGCACTCCTGTTACCCACCTACACTCAGTTAAAAATAATAATGGTAAAAGCCATCTAAACATCTCTTTGTCCTCAGGCCTGAAATGGGATGCCAGCCATAAGCATCGCCTTCCTCGAGGAAAGCTGATCTTTCAGCTTGAGGCTGACTCAGATGCGAGCTGTAAACAACTGCCATTTATTCTTCCCCCATAGCCATTTGTTCTCTCCATCTCACACGGCTCTGCGGAGTTCAGCCACTCTCCTGGTCAATTGATGTTAGTTTTTGTGATGTTGTTGCAGCAGAGGAATCCCTTTGCTTGAAACTACATCTGTTACTGCAGCAGAGTTCTATCTATGCTCGAAACACTGCACAGAAATATTAAGTGACATATTTGAGCCCACGTGTCTTTTGCTTTATCATTTTTAAAAAAAACCCAAAAAATACTGCATAAATCACCCCTCCTCAATATCTTCCTTCTCCAGGAATTCCCTCCCTATAGGTCCACATCACCTGGGAAATCCACTCATTCCCAACACCTTTTGCAGCAATTCCATGATGTGGGAGAAGAATTTCCAGCACCAAAAAAGCAGTGGCTCTACTGGCTTGACAGTTATTTGTCAACCTGAATCCAAAACCACTCCAGGTCTTTCCTTCAGCATTACAGCTGGCAGCACTGTGTTCCCAATGAGCCTCATACCTTCCACCCTGCTCTTTACAGGCCATGTTACTGCACTGCTCTGGCAGCACAGATGCAGCACTTTATGGCCACCCAAAGCACCGATCACCCGACACTGCAGTGACTGTTCAACACCAAAAACATTAAAGTTGCAAAGAAAAATCACTTCAGACTCAGGATATCCACAGCCACTCAAGAGGTGGTTGTGCAAGCAGCGGCACAGCCACAGAGGCGGCTCAGTACATCAGCGAGGTGAGGTCTCTGCAGGACTGAAGTTCTCGTGTTCAAAAGCATGTGTCTTTTATAAGACTATCTGCTAAAGTAATGAAAAGATATTGCCTCTCCCCTGCAAAGCAAACCTGCACAACACATTACTCGTATGTGATGAATGAGCCTGTATCATAAATCGCACATTATTATCCCAATGAGAAATTCTCCACTCAATGAAGCCTGTGCAAGCACAGCCTTGATTAACTCCATTAAATTAATTTGTTATTAAAAAGCCCTGATCAGTGCTGTCAAGGCACAGGTTGGATTCTCAACACCATGGTCTCTAGCAACAGTTCTACAGGGCTTAAGCCATATGGTTTCATCTGTTCTGGCAGAGCCATTTTGGTGAGGGTGAGTGAGCCAGCCTGAGCCCAGAGCTGGACATTCACACCCCTTTTAGAGTCATGCCAAATCACAGAGTTTCAGCCTGTCATAGAAGTCTGATTCAGCCCCAATAGCCACCAGGCAGAGGAGTTGGGGTGCAATGCCATTTGTTGGTTGGTTTGGAAAATGCTTGTAATCAAATCAAAAACCTCAGGCTTATTTTATCATCAAAGCAACAACAGCCAGTATCTACGTCAAACCATGCACCACAGTTGTGATCAACAGATTGACCGGTACAAGATTTTCTTTCTTATAAATGAGGTTGATGGAAAGCAGAAGGAAGCAATGACTACTCCCCCCAAATAAAGGAAAAAGTTGGGTCAAAATGACACTGGCAGAAGAAAAGCTCTTGAGGGACACAGGAATTTCAGCTCAGCGGCACTTGTGCGTACCAAGCTGCAAACCATCATTTCAGATTTGGACAAACCCACAGCTGTCCAGTTGAAAGTATTTTGCTTCCTTAAGCTATTGACATTTAAGTTCCTCAGTCAGAGACATTTCTTTGTGAAAACAGAGTAGCAATGCAGGAACATCATCTGAACCCATATACTTCTAAATTACCTGTTAAACCAACAAGGCAAGAGACACAAATCCGAATAGACCTTCAGGAAGCAAACTCAATTATGTATTAATTCATGAACTAGAACACAAGAAGCTTTTCTGTACTTGGTGGTTTTTCAAGTTATGAATGTGATTCCTCTCTCTCTCAGTATATAAAATGAGAGCCCAGCCTCAGGTTTTTATTGCAGTCCTCCACCTGCCTCAAAGGCATCATGGAAACATCACTGATGGTGCCAGTTCAGAGATGAAAGGTGATGAGTTACTTGCTCAGGAGCCGCTTCTTCCATGTTCCAATATGAGCTCTCAATAGCCTAGTTGCCTTTTTACTGACAAAATAAAGAGTTAAAAGACTGAGAGAACAAACTTTGCACATGGCTCCATCCTTATAATCTGCAACTCCTTTTGTTTAAGAAGAAAACTATTTTTACTTGCCTGCATGTTTATGGTCAGCTCTCACAGCCATGGATTAAAACCAAATCATTTACAGAAGTCCAATACGGGCAGTCCATTCAGCAGCGCAAGTATGTTAAATGCCATGATTTCATGCCCTGACTGATCAGAGTCATTTTGCAAGATTCTTCACTATTTCTATAGGAATAGTTTAGTTGTACATCTTCCTAGCTCTGGTTACTTGTGCCACTCCTGGTTTCAGGCTCTAAAAGCATCATATACTCAATAGCCAAACACACATTTTGAAGCCAGGCGCTATGTACTTTGTACTTCATCAAGCATTAGTGCCTTTTCTGTGCCAACAGCAAAAAACTCCAGGCAACAAGTTCCTCCTTTCTGATGCCTCCGATTCCAATGGAACACAGATACAGCAACATTTTAAAGTTTATCAGTCTAAGCAATGCATATGAATGTAATTGCTGGGGCATTTTATGTGCTGCAAGGCTATATTGCACGATGATTGATTTCTTATGGCTGAAACTGTCATGTTCGGGCAGCATTAAGCTTTGAGTCATAGTATTTAATCTGCAGTGTGTCACAAGATCTGGATTGAAGAAGACAATTGCATATTCTTCTCCAACCCTCCAAAAATCCAACAGAAGTATACCAATGGCATCAAATTAGAGAACCTGTGTATTCCCTTCCCTTACTTGGCTACAAAATACAACTAAACACATAACTCATTCTGCTTTGGGAGTCAGAGGAGACTAAATTCATAAGTCCCTATGGGAATTCATTACTCAAAAGCAACAAGGGGAGGATAACATTTTCCTCTCAGACCCTTACAGAAGTTTGGGGCTGTGATACACAGCTTAGGCTCCATGCCCCAAACTCCCATGGAGAGCTAAATATCACAACCAAAAATCAGCTGAACGGGTTCAAAATACCAAATTATCTACCCAACCATCAAATAAGCTTCCAGTGAAAGCACTGCCCAGTACAGCACAGGAAACCAGTTTCCATCCCATCCTAAACCAGGAATTGGAGTCACCAGAGATATGTTTGATGGTATGTTTCCAAGACCAACTTTGGTTCACAGCATACTTGGTAACATAATACCAGGGTTTTCTTTAGGGAATATGAAGGTTTTCTTTAGGGAACAGCTACTTTCCTCAGATTTCCAGGCTGTTTATGAACCTGAAAGACCAGGTTAATACATCAATTGGCTCGTACAAGATTGAAACTGAAAACACTGAAAAAATACATAATCTAAACCCAGCAACAAGTCACAGACAGAGCACACAGCCAACACCAGCGCCGAGGTACAGGTGGAGAAGAGACTGGAAAATGAGAGAACTGAAAAACTGGCATTATCCAACCCTGAGAAACCCTTTCCTAGAGGGCATCAGCAGCGCTTGATGCCAAGCAAGATGCCTCCTGTGCCTCAGTCCTCTGCAGAAATGCAAACCCTGAGGCCAAGACAGCAGCCATGGGCTCAGCAAGGTCTCGGAGATGGCTCTTGAGAGGTAGATCCCCATCACTCAATGCAGCATCTGTCTGCCACCACGTTCTGCATCTTTGTCAGTGTCCATCAGACTCCCAAATCTGGCTTAATTAAAATGCTCTTATTTCACTTAAATAAAGCATACGCCATCTTTCTCCTCAGGTTACCAACTTAAAGCATGAGAATAAAAAGCCTCATAAAAAAACCTCTGCAATGTCTAAAGTGCCCAATGCTATACAGAGCAAGGGAAAGCAATTATCCATCAGTTTATTTAAACTTGTTCAGGGAAAATATTTAAGCAGGAATTTCACACAGAGATAAGTCACTCTGTAAGGCAAGAGGTTATAGCAAAGATATGAGCTATTGCATGTGCGTGGGCATAGGTTACAGCAGAGAGCAAGAGGACTGGATGGCATTTCTGATTTAATCCCCTTTTTCAGTTGCAAATAACTTTATTAAACAAACTTTACAGAGGACTAAAGCTTTCCATGTGTTATCTGAACCCAAAGGCAGTTTTCCTTGTAAAACTTGAAGCAATGTTAAGTCAGAGTTACAAGTGCTAGAAAATAAGGAAACACAACCTGAGTTTTGGACAACCCATTGGTTAAAGGAAGGAAAAAAACCTCCAAACTGATGGGAAGAGTTATTCACAATTATCTTTACTTAAAAAGCTGGATACTTCTGAACATATGGGCATCAGCATTTCCAACTGGGAGAGGGGGACCTCTGAGCTAGATAGCCCACACATAATGAAATACGATCCTTAACTCATAGGCCTGACAATCCGAGGGTTAAGTCCAGAAATTCCAATAGGAAAATCCCATATTTTGGCTTTTTCCAACCTATATACTGAAATACAGAGAGAAAATAAAACCTTAAGATACCCAATGCACACTGCATCAAGTAAGGACAAAGTTCAAAACGCTTGTTAAAAGAGAAAGGCAGTACTGCAGCAGTCAAAGCATGTAAGAAATCATTGTTTCAGGATAACAACTCTTAATTCCCCTCCCAATTTTATCTTCCTAATTAATATTTCACAACTTCCTTCCACAAAGGCAAGCAGGAACCTGTCCTTCCCCACGGCTCCCCAGCCCCTTTCAGGAGATCTGTGAGAAAAATGTGATGGGGAAAGAAAAGGTTCCTAAGGAAAGCAAAGCAATGCTTTCACATGCGTTTCCCTGCAGTTATTCCTCTTCCAGCATTACAATGTAATTTCCTCTCCAAGGTATTCTTTATCGCTGGAGATTAAAGGCACATTCTGTGGCTGTTTGATTTGGCCTGTGCTCAGATAAACAAGTAAACTGCAGGAACGCAGGAGTCGACCATCAAGATCGGTTCGGTTGACTGCAACCAGATAAAAAGCAGCAGGTCAGGGTCTGGTTTACTTCATTTTCTTCCACATCCTTTTACCCAGCTACAGACAGGGCTCTGGGAAGAACTATTGCTCATTTACACAAAACTACCTTCTAGAATGAAGGAGTAATTAATTTTTGGGGAAAAACCAAAAAATCACAGCCAAAGTAGCATTCAACAGCAGCATCTTTTGTAGCTGCTTTGTTGTTGGAAATAGCAAGAAAAAAGGAGGCTTTTTCACCAACAAGTTCACATCACACAAAGTGATGATTTTTCTACCACCCTCTGCCCTCCTCACTTGCCCTAAAGAAGAGACACATCAGTGTACTTGCTGTCTTTCCTGCCCTGAAATGACAGAATTGACTACGTTGGAAAAGACCTTTCAGACCATCAAAGCCCAGCAGCAGAAGATGCAGCAGGAAAGATCATGGAGAGTCAGCCCTGGGAATATTCAGTCAGCCCTGAATAGAAATACAGATGTGCTGTATTTCTATGGATTCATATACACAAATAAAAATATATATGTTCAAGCACACAAATTTTGTTTTAAAGTGAAAGCCACCACTCCTGAGTGCAGAAACAAATCTGGAACAAGCCCCATCGCACTGGGCTCAACCTTGACTCATTACCTGAGCTCTTAGCCCCCCAAAACACCCATCTCTGCACAAGCTCAGCCTGCACAGTGCAGGTTTTTGGGGAAAAGAGATAACCAAACACAACCACCATCTCCACCAGCCTCAAGTCCCCTGCACAAGAGCTGACCCTCATGCAATGTACATCTATGCCCTGTGCCTCCATCCCTGCATCGCACCCACAGCGCCCAGCTTAACTTCCACTACCTGCTATGTTAAACTAAAGCAGACATCCTGACAGGTTCCAATTTCAAAAAATAGGTGTTAAAACAACCCCAAACCTCAAGAAAACAATTTTACAAGACAGAGCTGGGGAGCCAAGAACAGCAGCACTCGTTCTACATTGGGTAAATTTTCCTCCTTTTACACCTAAAACAGCCAAGGTGACGCACAGGCTGTCTCAATCCAGTTGTTCAGCACAAAACCAAGCCACTAGAAGCTCAAAGCTCTGCAAGTTTGATCAGCTCTAGAGGATTAAACTTCCTCCATCTCCAAAGACAAGCATGGCAAGGTGCCCATGCCTGGAGAAGTTTGCCAAAAGGTATTTTAGGGCCATTTCCTACATTAACTCCTTCACAGTTTTTTCTTTTGGGTGTATTTGGGGGGGTTTGTTGGTTGTTTTCCCCCGGGTTTTCAATTAACCATTCAAGAAAGAGCTAGCAAAAAACCTTAATTTTAGGCTAGAAAAAACAGTAAGTGAAGTTCCTATAGCAAGAAGTTAAAGAGAGGAATGCATAGAGCTTTATTGATGGTTAAAGATGTTCAGCTCAGCAGAGCTGAGGAAACATACAATACTGCTCTTAAAAGAGAACAGATTCAAGCTGAGCAAATAAAGCCTATGAATTTGCACTTAGCCTCATAAACAGTTTAACTGAGGTAGGAATAAGAACAGAAAGGGAAGGGAGATTTTTTTAAAGGGATAAGAAACAAGAAAGCTCCTTGATTCCCAGTGGATTTATTCAGTGTGTTGCTTAGTTGGAGCGTGTCACAGCAGACTATGAGGACTTTGGGAAAGCAGAAAGAAACCAAGCTCTAAGAAATAGAGACTTTGGTTTTATTATGGGGGTATTTGTGTAGAGGACTGGGCCAAGGGTAATAGAAAAGATGTTTAGAAGCAAGTCTTGGAGAGCAGGAGCTTACAGTTTTCCCCGCTGTACCATGAAACATTTACAAAGAGCACAGGGTTGAGTTCTCAGCTCATGGCAGATCTTAACATGCTCCAAAAGGGAAGTTCTGCAGTGAACTGTTCACCAGTGTTATAGAAACCCCATTGCACAGAGCAGCTCCTGCGGTCTGCAGATGTGCAGCAAATTGAGGGGATTTGGTGTTAAATACACTCTGAAACATCAAAGCAACTCCTTCAGCCTGAGCACAAGGATCAATACAGCTAGTAAATGTCACTTTAAACACACTGGTGCTATCGGTATTGGTGTGGGATACAACAATAAACTGAAATCCCACTTGTCCTGCCACCACCATCTGCCCACAATAGAAGGAAAAGCAAGGCTAGGGACCAGCAGGTTGCAGGCTCTCACTGCTGGCATCCCATGGGGCAGGGTTTTCACTGTCCTCTGTACCCAGTGCAATTTGTTCCTTTCTCTGCACCAAAACAAATCCCCATTACTTCTGGCCCAGCAACACTTCCTCATCTTGCTTGGGACTGTTAATTGTGATGAACAACCATCCACCTTTGGTGCAAATGACTTTAAGCACAGTTTTAATGTGCTTACATGCGTCACATCAGCAGCAAGGTTGCAGGGAAGGAAGGCAAGATGCCATCAAGTCACGCACCCATTAGAAGACGAGTGTGGAGCTGGAAGCACAGGCTGAAGAAGAAACTTCTTGTGCAGAAGGAAAAGAATCAAGCCAGAAAGAATTAAAGAGAAAAGATAATTATAGGAGCACATAGGTAGGTCTTAATTCACTCTTTAAAATAGCTTCCATGGATGGCACCTTGAACACAAGTCAGGAAATGATGAGTCACTGGGTTTTAACACCTCCATTAGCATGTCCAAATGGTTCTACTGGAAAGCCAGAGCTGCCCAACACCCAAACCTCACCCATGACCATACACTCTCCGCTACATCTGAACGTGCATTATTTTGGCAAAAGGGCATATTTCATTTCACAAGTTAAAAAATAAATAAAAATCACTTCTTTTGAAACCAGACCATAATAAAGTGAATGAGAAATACACAAGCAGCATGACGCTCGTTTATTTCTTATATAGCCCGGAAGGAATGCAATTTAAAATGTGAACTTTGGCAATTCATCACACGGTCTTTCAGGCTTCAGAATTTTCAAAGAAGAAACTAAAATGAGCAAGATGTTTAATGCTGAGAAATGCCTACCACAAACACCAGAGTTATCAGACATAAGGAAATTTGCCTTAAATGCACCAAGTTCAAGCGATCTCTGGTGAAGCTCTCCTGTCTTCGAGACGAGCAAGTCTGGCAATCTGCTCTGAACACATCCATGGAGTACTATTTATATCATCACATGTGATATTTCAACATAATTATACGGAAGAGGCTTTTTTAATTAAAATATTTATAGACTGCAGGTGACAGCAGTCAAACTTGTTGGATAGATTATAGCTATGCAAGACTCAAGAGTTAATCTGAACGCTTAAGTTTGTCACTACTCTGTTGGATAACACTGAAGATTTGTGCTAAATATATAAGCATATGACTTATTCCTGAACCTGGATTTGTTAACATAGCAATTTGATGCATAGAGCTTTTTATATCAGTGTCTTCACGTGGGTTCATCCTGGACAAGGTATCCCCTGGACCAGGAGGGCATCAGGAGCATCCATCCCAAGCCAGAGCTCCTCCAGTCAGGAAGAGATGCAACAAACCACTGCACAGATTAGTTTTTATGCTACCACTGATGGAGGAAGAGGGGTTTTGCCATAGGATATGCTGAAGAAATCAACAGGCCCGTTCACTGCTTATAGCTAAAATTAAGAGGCAACCTTGCCCTTCCTTATCTAGGCAGCAATTATTTCCTAATACAGGCAGCAAAGTCATGCCAATTTTGCCCTCTGGGCCTCACGAAGCACACAGCCTAATTCACATTATCCAGGAGCAGCCAAGCCAAAAATGTTTTAGAGGCAGAGATATTCTTATATCTGCTGTCATTAAGCAATTTCCTGTGGTATTTACAGAGCGGCTACAGCCTGCCAGCGCAGCCATACCCCTCCCAGCCCCAAAGCTTTTCAAGGTGTCTTTTTTTTCTTCTTTAATGGGTTTTTTAGGGACGAACAGTGATGCCCAAAGAGCTGAGAAATCTGGCCAAGAAAGCACAACCCAAATCTGTCGCCAGAGGTATTTGTGCTGCTGGCTCTGAAGGAGTCCATCACCACTTTACACTCATCTGCCCCAACAGAAGAAAGCAATGAATAGGGATTTCTTATTTTACTCTTAAAAGTAACCTGCTTAAAAAAAGATAATTATTGTCAGACTTAGGTCAAGCAAGCAACTGAACTCCTATTTCTCCTGTGATTTCCCCTAGCATCCCAATCCCAACTAAGCTTTCAGGATTCCTGCAAGTCACTAGCCTATTTTACTTCACACCTTATCCATCACTTCTCTGCAACTCTTGTGAATACAGCTACACTGTTGTTTGCTTGCTGGGGATGGTAGTATTTGACTTCAATATCACCTTCTGGGGAAAAAAGAAAGAAGTCAGAAGTGACTTTGAAACTTCATAGAATGGTTTGGGTTGGAAGGGAACTTAAAGATCACTTTTCACAAACCTTGTGGCATTTGGGGTTCCTATTTACGCTCAATATTGGTTTTGCTATTGTAAGGCACAGACATGTATCTCTAGCGAGGACCAAACTTCTCATGCAACTAAACAAGGCAGCTGAGAGGGTTAATTAAACATTACACCACTCATCCTAAACTCCCAAGCACGCACTGACTTACTATTTTACAAGTTAAAGCAAAAGAGATACTATAAGAGAGGAAACAAACAGAAACCCCAAGCCAAGCACGCGTTGGGTTGAATTAAAGTCAGCCTGAACTTAGCTGGTGATGACCTCTGCAAGGGGACTGAGTTCATAAATGCCTCATGAAAGTGGTAGCATTTGAGCTGAGCTTGCAAGAGCGTTGCTCCACAATGGAGCATTTTTACCACTACAAACAAGCATAATTTCTCTCATTTCTCTACAAACCATCTATTTTCTTTTGCTTTAAGAGACTAACAACCATAGCTGGCACCATTATATTCTCCACTTCGTTTTGCTGCCAGAAGTGTTACCGAGGAAAAACCTTTGGTTAAGGGCTTATTTTTACATCTTAAAAGAAGAAAGCCAAAGCATTTTCTCCACATTAAGTGGTCTTAAAGAGGGGATTTGAACTGCTCTGGAAGCATTTATATAATTGAATTATAATTTGCTTCATTTAGGCTTGTGGTCTCTCGTGCACTGTCCAGTGCACAAATCAGGCATTTTGTACAATTCAATTATAAATATACTCAGGAACCTTTTAATCTCATATTAGGTTTCAGAATTGATTCCTGCTGTCAGCATCAAGTCTCAGCGTTTGGCGAGTTCTCTCAAATCATATGCAAAGTCTAATGGTGAGTTCTTTCAGATGTTTATAGGCAAAAAAAAAGGTACAATTAACCAACACAGAGGTTAAGCCAGATTTTAGGAACCAGATCATAATTACAACCATGGGCATAATCCCACCCATGTGTGAAGGGTGGGAATATTCAAACAGCAGCAATTTGCACTCATGACTCTTTCCCTACCACTTTTAAGCTCTGGATTTTCCTTGGAAAAAGAATATATGCACACTATTGAGCTACAAGGCATAACGTAGAGTGTAATGAGTTTGTGCCTGCAAACACATCCTCTCCTACTAGAAAATGGAATATTTGTATTTTTAGATACTGGAAAAAATCCATAGTAGTACATCTGCTAAGCAAACATCTTAAACGCTTGCCTAAAGTAATGGAAAATGTCATGCTTTGCTGATGGAGTAGCGTAGGCAACAAGCTTCTTTAAAAACTAAAACCAGGTGTTACCACTCCAGACTGCAGTGAGAATAAACCCTGCACACATCAGTTTACAGAATCCGAGTGACTCACAGGAGTCTCTTTCCGGAGAATCACCATTTCTCTTGTTCTTTGGTCTGCCCAGGAGAGCTCCCTTCCCACAGAAGCCCTCTGCTTCCCAAAACTATCTAAAGATCAGAGGCTGCTTTAATCAAGATGTTTTTATACAATTAAAACAGCTTCAGAACTGAAAGCACTGCCAGTGTTTTGAATTTACCCACCAACATTTCCATGGAATTTACTGATGCGTTGGGTTTCGCAGCAATCTCACCTTCCTAGGGAAAAATCAGGTTTATTTTCCAGTGATAAAGTACCCTAAGTGCAGAGCAAAACATGGAACTAGCTTGGCAGTACCAAAGCTTCGCAGGACTATTCTCCCACCCTTCAGGGCAGGTATTAGAGATTCAGCAGAGCAGATCAAAACCTGCTAGCAACCATACCCACACAAACTCACAGGTCTTGAAGGAGCCACATTGGATTTACACTCCTGTAAATCACAGCAATATTCTTCTCTGAATTCCCCCATCTCAATCTCTTGCAAAAATCCCTGCTTTTGGATAATACATCTCATAATATGTAGAAAGTGGTTACAATTATACACTGCCCTACACAAGTTACACAGGTGCAACTCACTCTGTGCAAATGGACCAGCAAACTGAGATGGATACTATAAGGAGAACAGACAGACACACAGAACATTTGGTTTGACAAAAGCAGAGGCTTGTATACAGCAAATATCCACTTCAAATCCCAGATTTAGTGGAAAGATTGGTGCTCCATTTCCCTTTTGTTTTGATGGTTCATGTGTGTGCTTCCATGAAGCAGCATCCAGTTCTTCCCTGAAGGCTCTTTTAAAACAAGCCAGTGAGAAGGAAACCTCACAACAGCTACTTAAAGTGAACTTCCAGAGTCATAACAATCATCAGACCAAGTTTTTCCTTGGGTGGGACCAAACAAGAAAAGCTTTCCACCTTCCACACCATGTGTTGTGTGTTTAAAAAACAAGCAGTCATCTATGTTTTCAACACATGATATTCATAATCAGACTACATCAGTTATAAATGCTCCTTCAGCCTAAACACATTTAAACAATGCTTCCACAAGAGACTTCAACTGCTGCGGCTTATCACAGTACAAAACACAGTAGCTCTATGGGGGTCTACAGAGCTGTAACAGTTTGTGATGTGCAAAAGGGGGGGAAAAGAAAAAGAAAGCTCCTCCAGCCTGCAAGGCTGCACAGCCAGGTATGTGCAGGCACAAGTGAGAGCCTAATGGGTGACCTTGTATTCTCCCACTGGCATTTGAGGATGTCCAAACACAGATGATGGATTTTACAACACAGACTGTTAAATGTCACGTCCTTCGACAGCGAGGCTTAGTTTTACAAACTAATACCATGCCCCAGGGTGGTATGGGGTGGAGTGGCTAGAGGAGGACACCATATCCACTGTGGATTTATTGGTTTGCATTACTCAATAGTACAGCATGGGCAGCTGATTGAGTGCAGCGCTACTCCCCTTCGACAGGGCTGGCATGGTTGCAGATAGGGGGTGGACCCAGCTTTGAGCCCCCCAAATCAAGGGGGACATTGACCAAACTCTTCTGCACATGCAGCTGGACAAGAGCCCTGCAGCAAGTCCATCCCACCAATGTTTCTGCGATTCAAGGCTCTCTTAGGAAGAAACAATAGCAGCTCCAAGAGTTCGGACAAAGACCTTTCCTGGGGTAACAAACTGTTTTGCAGCCTTTTCTTAACAGACTGATTTAATGTGCCTCAAAGGCGCCTGTCCTTTAGCAAGCGTGCAGCCTCTGTCCTTGCAAAGAGACAGGCCTGCTTAGAGATTTTACTGCCATAAAGAAACTGTTCACTTTTGAAGTGTTTTTGCCACCCTATTCCAGCCACAAGAGCTTCAACCAAACCAATAAAACATTTAACAGCACTTTTGGGATGCTCATCGCTTTGCCCAAGTGAGAGAAACTGGATGGCACAGCTGTTACCACAACACATCAGCTCACACTACTGTAACACCGTTCGGGATTGTTTCATGTTGCTCGTTTTGGAGACCCTGTTCTCTATGTTGGCCTTACCGAGCCAAAGCATGATGATTTCTATGCCTGTATCTTTGCTTAGAGCTGGACTAAATGAGTTCTTCACATCAGCAAGGATTTAAGAGCTTCTCCACATCCCATTATTAACTATTATCATTTATTATTACTGAGGTGCATGAAAACCAGCCACATAAAGGCTTACCTGGGGGTTCCGACTCAGTTTCATAGACTCATGTGTTAAAAATATAGATGACTTTTAAAGCAAAAAAGCTATAGATAGAATAGAAAAATTTATAACCAACTGACCTAAAAGCAAATATTTTGTGCATTTCCCATTGACTTCTGAATGTTGCATTCACTACAGCACAGCTTCCTCTGTGGTTCACAACTTCTCACACATAGGATGACAGACAGGGACCAAGCCTGAAATAACACCAGAATTGACCGTGCTTTAAAAACCCATCTTCCATTTAGTGCCAGTTGTGGCACCGTTATTTTTGTCTAGATGCTGGCTTAAACCTGAGCTTTTAAAAATGGATTTGATATTACAAACCTGATGCGCACAGCCAGGGACAAAGCAAAAGCAAAGAGGCAGGGCAGCTGGAGATGCCACGCAGTCCGCAGTGGGAAGAGGCAGCCAAGTGCTGCAGCACGCACCATCCAAATGAGACCCAGATGAATTTCCTCCCTGAATGAATTCACCCAGCCCAAGAGGAGGTGCCAGCTCATCAAAGCACAAGTACACTAAAGCACATTGCCTTTAAACATCATTACACTGTGAATTAAAATGTACAAACAGACTGGGACATCCACGCGTGTATCTGACAGACTTCGTTATCCTTTCCTGCAGCTCATGTTGAAAACCGATTTGTCAGTAGTTTCTGTACTGCTGTAGCAGGCAACCAAATACTAGGGAAAAAAAAAAGAGTCAGAAACACTTAATTAGTCACATTTCTTCTTAAACCTGCCTCAGCCACAGCCAGGTGAATACACCTCCAGCTCACTTTATTTCCAGGGTGCAATGGTCCTTAATAAAGGACCCTGGGTGCTGCATATAAACCCCACATGCGCAAGACTGCTGCGAAAGAAAGAAGAAACAGCAATGCATACCTTGCCTCTCCCAAACACCCCCACACTCTGCAAACAGATTCCAGAGCCTGGAGATGATTCACTTTAATTACACCACAGGCTTTAGTGACAATTAAAATGATTCTATTGTCTTTTGCCTCAGGTTCAGAAACATCCTGGTGAGCTTTGAGCACATCTGCATTTCTATGTTCATACACAGCAGCCCAGTCCATCAAGCCAAGACCAAGAAGTTAGCAGAGAAGTCATCCCACAGGACTTACATGCATTTTCCCTTTCCTCCTTCCCTATACCTCAGGTGAGATTTCAGTGCCTCATGTGTGATGCTGGGATATCCCCTTGTGTTTTCTAACTTCACATGACCATGGCCAGGTGCTACCGAGCACTCCCACATTAACATTACCAAACAGCCAAAGGGAAAACAAAGAGAAAGCATCTGGAATGCCTCTCACTGAAAGTGAGTCGTGCCCAGGCAATGGATGCTTTCTGCAAATGGGATCCAGTTGGTATCATACTGTAAATGTGTTCAGTGCTCATCATAAAAGTGGGGCATTCCAGAGGAAATGGACCTGTGATTTCATCCATGTTTTACAGTTGATCTGCATTTTTTCCTAATAGGAAAAAAATACTTACCAGGAAACATCTCCCCTTGCTAAGGATTCTGAATGCTTTTTGCTCAGCAGTATTAGAGAGATGGGGGAAAAAGAGCTAAGCCACAAACAAAGACTTAATTCAGATCTTTATATTATTCAAAAGAATGCATTCGGAATTACCTGAAACTGAGTAAATGTCACAAGCAATTCAATGCAAAGTCTAGCAACTGATTCAGAAAAGTCATTATGAAATCTGAAACGTCCATGTCTTTTCTGGTTTGAAACAGAACTCCATGGCGGACAGAAAGAAAAGGCAACGCAGCCTGCCAGCAACTCTGTTACCTGCTGTTTGAGTGCAATATATCAAGAGATCTCACTCATACATGAAGAGCCCAGCAGGATATCTACTGATTGCAAGCAAAACAAAGGCTCCCAAAGTGCTCGGTCTTACCCCAGTCTCCAAAACACAAGGTATTTATGCACCAAGTGGGAGGATTTCTGAGATGCCTGCTCACTGATTATCTACATTCAAGCATGTTTTAGCAAGCATGTTAACCCAACTCAAGCATCACAACTCTATTTCTGCTGCAGGTGATGATGATACTGGATTCCAGAGCAGCCAAACTAGCATCACTTGTCAGGGGCATCAAAAAAACCCCTGAAGAATAACCACATAAATCACAGTCAAATACTTTTGATTTTTAGGTTTTAATGTACCTAAAGATCTGACCTTTCCATTCACATGGACGCCTGCTAAATGCACTGCCAAAAAGGCTATGAAGCTTACAGCTTTATTAGCAGACAGCCAACTGCATGAAGTAGTATGTTAGAAATAAAGCCTTCCCATTTTCTAAATTAACTAAATCCTAATTTAGCTCCTAAAATGAACCACAGAGATAACTTCTGGTTGAGTTTTTCCTGCAGTTGCTCTACAAAAACGAAGCTGATTTTGTATCATGTTGGTTTTTGACATGTATAACTCAATTAGCATGAAAACCTGTAGGAAAACCACATCCTGATGTTTGCTGGCTGCAAGAGCATAAAATCACTTGTGTGGATCCCAAGTTGCTCTGGCCAGCAGAGCTGCCTGTCATTTATTTCACAAGTGTACAGCATTCTGGCATCTCACAGGTTAGGGTTTCTAAAGACATCTGATTTACTTCAGGGTACCCTGTAGAGTCAGCCTAGCACGAAAACACATACACATTTCATGAAGGTCATTCAAAAGTAACATCTGCTATTGATTCAACCCGAAAACTCATCACTAATCACTACAAACAGTTACATAAACAATCTTCTCTTTACTAAGAAGTTACTTAAACATAGTCCCTTCTCACGCATAAAACAACTTTGTTATTCATCTCTTGATTACTGAAGTAGGGAGGAACAGGACTCCGGTTGGAGAATTATACTGGTCCTGTCAGTACAATCATGACAAGGTCCTCAAGTAGAGCTATCACTTAACACTTGAACTGCCCAACCCAAACTGAAGTTTTGCAAGGCATTCAAGAGCTCGTTGGTGAGCATCCCCCTACCTCCTTTTTCAACTCACTCTTCACAGGACAATTAAAAGCATAGCGGACACCAACACTCAGAGGGAGCAGCTCCAAGAAGAAGGAGGAAGGATTTTAAGGATAGATAAGTCACTCGCTTTGCAAATCAACAACTGATCGTGGAGGGAAGGAAGAACCGTTGCTACAGTGAAACCTTCCTGGAGATCAAAGGCACTTCCCTGCCAACAGCTCCACCTGCTTTGCAGCTGAAGGTGTGAAACCTCCTTAGTGATTATAGGAGCAAGGCGTTAACTTCATGACAGCAGTTCTGCTGTGTTACATTAGCTCTCAATCTAATTCACAAGCCCTAAGCAGCACTGTGCACTGGCCATGTGACTGTACCAGAACAGATTGATGCACATCTGGCCTTCTCATCCAGCCCCATCATCATCCTTTCTATCAAATACAGGGCTATGTTTTGTCCCAAGGGGTAAAGGACCTGCACTGTCACCTATTTCACTTCCAAGTTATCAAATTCCCTCTCTAGTACTGCACTTACTAAAGAAAAGCAACAGGGGGCTGGGGAAATAAAAGCTGTGCTAATGTAAACAGGGATGTTTTCAGGCTGGAACTATTCAGGCCATTTAGAGTTTTCCAAACAATTCCAAACCTTTTTCCAAGTGATTTTCCTCATGGTTAAGCAACAGATACACACATTAATTAAAGCATTCATTTAACTCAGATCAGAATTAGTTGAAGGCCTTTTGATGCTCATAGGAAAAAGAAAACTGGAAATCATTCCAAGCAAAGAAAATGAATCACTCACTGGATTTCTCGCTACCTGTTGCTTTCTGTGCATAATCGCTTATAAACCGTCTTAACTTGAGACTTACACATCTCAGAGCATTTCTGCAGCCCTTATAACAAGCCAGATGACTGCTTTTTCCTTCAGCTTTGGTGCTTCAGAAGATTATCATATGCACAGAGATCCTAACTCAGCAAACTCCTGGTTGTAGACTTTGCTGTGCCTTCCCAAAGCCCAGCGTGGAAACAGCCCAGGACTTTATTACATGGCTATTTAAGAACATTTGATCTCATTCCCCCCAATTACAAATCCCAGTACACCCAAGTTCATAAAACACAGCCCAGTCTGAAATATTCAGGACTATTTCATAAGGCATAGTAGACCTGATGCCTGCCTCTCACATTTACAGGTTATTACACCTCCGATACTGAGCATGCTTTGAAAAGAGGGCAGTAAGGAAGCAAGATCTTGTTGAGTTTATGCCACTATTGAAATACTTTTTATGCACCTACCCAGTAGTCAATCCTCTCCCGTTATTGAAAACAGCCTGCCTCAAGCATCATTCTGTCTAGAGGGAAAAGCATGTATTCTTCATGTTTTAATATGGCTACGCACATATATATGTTCGTTATATATACACCCCACTCAAAGGCAACCCCATGTAAGGGGTGTGGGAATAACTGACTGCATTTTAAAGGCAGCAAAATCACTCTAGGCTAAGGAGTTCTATAACAAACTATTTACAGCAGAGATGCCTATGGTGTCTCTAAGCATCAGTGTGAAAACGCAGCCTCGCACAATTCTTTATGGTTAAGTGCACAGTAAACAACTGGGTTTAAAGATTTTAGGTATGTGAAAACACATTAATATGTCTGCCTGAAGGGTTCCAGGGACAGCAATAAGCACTGTGGACACGATAAACTCAATTAGCTCAGTAAACAAACAAGGCACTGATATACGCACTTAAACATCTCAGTGGCATGTTATCAGGTTTGGAGTCATACATCCTACATTAACAAACAGAAAGATGCTTTTGCATGTAAAGATTCATACTCTCATCTTTAAAGCCACAGTTACTGTAATTCCTCTGCAGAAAAATCCCGTGCTCTTGGGAAAATCTCTTCATTATACCTATGGAGCAGATAGAGTCCAAAGCCAGCTCTGTCCACAGGCTCACGCACTGGTAAACTGAACTTCACAGGAACCTTTGCTAAAATGGTTATTTCCAATCCCTGCTCCCAGTGGGGATCTTGCCTTTGGCTTCCCACAGCAAGCATCAGCTGCCTGTCACGCTGTTAGGGCTTCTGGCTGCAGGCAGTCACTGCTGCTGTGCCCATAGCTCCCACTTAGCCAGGGCATATTAAACTCCAGCAAACTTGTCGCATTAGGGAAAAGACCCCATCATGCTCAACTGTACCAGTTTATCTGGCCTGTTCCATGAGTCACACTCCAGGCACCGCTATCAAATAGAAGGTGCCCCACAGTCACTATTGCTTCTTCCAATAACCACAACACAAACTGCATTAGCACAAAGCTTCGATAAATACATCCTCCCCCTAATTCTGCCAATTCATTCACCTCAGTGAGCTTGTTTTAGTTATTACTATTTATACAACGTTGCTGATGCATCTTATAGCAGAGCATCTTCTCTGGAGGCCAGAGCCAGAGCTCCATGAGGGGCTTCCTATGCTAGTGGTACAGGAGATTGCATTTCATGGGAGCAGGGATGTCCAATCTGAGTGACTGGAGCTGAAGTACACACTCTTCAAGCTACAAGTCAGTGCCAATATAAAAATCTCTCATTTCACAACCCCCCCAAACAGAATTTTATTAGAATTTATTAAACTACCTGTGTGAAATCCAACCACCATCCCACCAGGAAGCAGAACTTAATCCTCTCTTCCCAGCAAGTGGAAGAGTTGATGTTTTCCTTGGCAGTCAAATCTGTTTCAGAAACACGTATTAGGAAAAGCACAGCTGGACAGAAGTAAAAAGGTGCATTTTCAGAGCAGAGCCTACTTGGTACGTGTAGAGCACAAAGTTCATTTCACCAATACAGCATCCCCAGGCAATCTTCCAGTTTTGAAGAAACTGAAGGCTTGATACAACAGCAATTTTAGATGTAGTCACCCAGGAAATATCATATGGATGCACGAGTGGCCTTGGAAATTCAGACCTGGGGAAGCAAATGTCCTCCTGCTCCCAAACATGGGTCCATCAATACAGCCACCGGCGCACACGGATATCCCGCGCGCCTCTGATCCCAAACTCCTGATTTGCAGAGGATGACCAGCCACGTGCATTAATTCCAACCACATTTCCGCACAAGGAACAACCCCCACGCATCTTCCCAGCTGAAGCCAACACTAAGTTCGGTTCATCAGCTTCCAGCACCGCACCCCACTTGAGGCATTGCTTCCCAAGGATGCATGCGCCCCTTCCCACAGCCACGTGCTTCATCTGGGGGAAAGGCGTGAAATTGTGCCCACAGGGGAAATCGCATCAGAGCTGCCAAAGCAATCGCTCCTCCCATGAGGGAATGAACCCACACGAGCCCACATAGGCAGACATTGAGCTATACGTGTTTCACAGCAAGAGAGAAAGGGGTTTGTGTGTGCACAGCCAGAGCCCGACGCCACCCAGGGCAGCTTCTGAGCCGCTTCTTGCTGTCCTTGCTCAAGGCACACACTAAAATATAATAACAATTAAAGAAAGAGGACAGAAAGATTCTTCCTCGCTGGGCTAGGCACTGGCTGCTGAAATGCGTGTTTGCCTCGGTTCAGGGCATGGAAAGTTTCTGATTTGAAAAGGAATTAATCTGTTTAGCACAGGCTGTATTAATCAGGGTTTACTGCGGAGCTGTATTCTGTGCTAGAAAAACACCACCACATATTTATCAAATTTTAACCATGATTATTGTGTTTTATTGTTTCATAAACTTTCAAAACGTCATGTCATGATCTATTTCATCCCAGACTTTCCTTCCCATCTAGAAACCATTACATATGCTCCGCGGAGAAGCCAGCCCAGCTGTACATGTATGTACTACAGGATTCTGTTTGCAATGAAAATTATCTGCAATTGATTCTCATGGAGCCCAATCTTCACAGGCATTCTGCGAAGCCAGAGCTAAATAACAAACAGCATTGGTGAAAAACCATACGTTTTCCTGCAGGCAAAAAGAAGGGTGGGGGGAATACAATTAGTGTCCTAACAGCAATTCCAAGCTAATGGAAATCTGAGCCGTCAGCACAGCACCAGGGATGCTTCGCTGCAGTTTCAGCTGTTGGAACTCTGTGGAGAGTCCAGCAATCCATAAAACCCCCCCAAATTTAACTGGCACCAAAGGAAAGCTGCGTGCTACAGAGCAGAGACAAACCCTGCAGCGGTGCTAGTGCTTCTGCCTCCCTAAATAGCAATCAGTGCTGGTCCAAGTGCCCTCAAAGGGCTTTAATGAACTCCCATATGCCAGACTGATGGTGGAGAACCCTCATGAGAGGCTAGCCATGCCAATGGAGATCTGGAAACTCAATTTTATCCCTATTTCCTAAGTCCTGCTACAGCAGCACTAAACTCAAGTGATGGTTTTTTGCTTCAGTACTTGAGCCCTCATGAACTCCAGATCCTCTCACTGTCCCATAAAGTCATAGAATCTGGTCCAACCTTTCTAAGCAAAGCATGGTTTAGACTAGATGTCCCAGCACCTTGTCCAGCTGAATCCACCACTTCCCTGGGGAGATTATTCCAGTGGCTGATTGTTCTCATGATGAAAAGTCTTCCTTGTGTCCAGTTAGAATCTCCCCAGGAGTAACTTGTGCCCATCATCCCTTGTCTTTTCCATGTGACTCCTTGTAAAAGGGAGTCTCCATCCTTTTTGCAACCACCCTTTAAATACTGGACTATGGTGATAACATCTCCCCTAAGCTTCCTTTTCTCTAGTCTTCAATGGCAAAAGCATTCAGGACAGAAACTGGTAAAACTAACCCATGAACTGCATTAAAACTCCATTTCCACCTCCCAGAGCAGAGGCCTCTGCCAAGGGAGAGCCCCATCATGCACATACAGAGCCAGGACACAGCCATGGGGGCAGAAACAGCCACACAAGCTGCCTCCAGCTCCCCAAACAGGCTCCAGACACAGGGCGAATAGCTCCAGGGCTGGGCTGGCTCCTTCCAAGGAGCTTGGCCATTAGAGCAGACAGGCTCCAAAGAATGCCCAAACCCTCCAAACCTGATTTTATGCATATTCTGAAGATTTTGTGCATATTTTCTATCCTTCCTGGCAGCAGAGTGGATACAAAAGGAATCAAGCCCAGTATTAGTGGCTAAACAGATGGGAAAAAGAAGCCTGTCCCCTGCAAGAAAGCACCACTGACTACAATTCAAAGCAGCAGTGCTAAAACTGTAACATCCAGGGCGGCTTTGAGCACCGATGACGGGATCTCTGCCTCTCTGACCTTTCAGAAACCAAATGTCAAAAGCTTCCTACCTCTTCACTACTAAACACACAAGTTTACGTTCAAGAAGTGCTTCCATCTCATCTCCTCCACCCTGTTGCTTGCAACACTTTCTAGGCTTTATAAAAAGCAGGATAAGAGCTCAATATTAGCTGATAAATTCTCAAACAATAGGGTTTACAAGTGCAAGAAACACTTCTTTCCCCCCCCTTCCTTTTAAACTTCTCTATTTGAAACAGTTTGCTGGGATTCCTGCCAGGATCTGGTGGAAAGTTTTCACATCTGGGCTGTACAATTAAAATGTCAAAGCCAGGGATTATTTAGTGTATTAAGAGGAAATCTAAAGAAAAGCCACACATTTTTAAGAGTCAGATTCTTTGCTGAATTATGCCAAGACTATTTCCTCATTCAGCGTGAGCCAATACTGCAGATACTATTACAACTACTACAAGGATCTTGCCAGTTTTTAAGCTTTTTGCCACTTTGCCCCCTTCCCCTCTTAGATTTCTCCTTCCAGCCCCACCTCGAGCATCCTTCAGCACCACGTGGACCAGGGATGCATCAAGCACACCCTTTGCTCTGCTGGGGTAGGGATTAGGATTCAGTAGGTGAATATTTGCATCAGATGGCAAAGCATATCTGTGTTATTCAGCCACACTCCAATCACTAATACTGTGTTTCTTCAACTCTCTGTAACAACTTAGGATCTGAGTTATTGCCATGCAAAAGAAACAAGTTAAAGCTGTTCTGTACAACAGGTTCCCTTCCAAACCAAACCGTTCTATGTTTCTATGATTTATGAATTTGGGAAGAGGGGGAAATAGGGACTAATCAATCCTGTCTCTCGTTTTCCCCAATACTTCACCTGCCTTCCAGATGATCTGTTCAACAAGGGACATTGCAAGAAGTGGACAAACCAATGCATACACGAGCCTAATAACAACCTCTACATCCTAACAAAAACCTTTCAATCCTAATAAAGAATAAATAAATCTGTTAACAATAA
This sequence comes from Psittacus erithacus, assembly GCA_009867235.2. Lineage (NCBI taxonomy): Eukaryota > Metazoa > Chordata > Aves > Psittaciformes > Psittacidae > Psittacus > Psittacus erithacus. Next base: position 3,741 of record WYDI02025409.1, on the reverse strand, counting down.
TCAGAACCAACACTGACCAACTAAAGCTAGAACCACGACTGACTACAACCCAAGGACTGAAAGTTACGTTCCCATTAGAAGCTACCTTAAAATCATAGCTGACCTGTCGCATACAGCAGCAAGACCTGGGATTAACTCAGCGTAAGGTAAGGCAAGGGTGAGCGTGGGCTGTGCTGGAGGTTTTTGGAGGAGGACAGGTTTGCTGACTGAATCAGTGTCCTTAAGCAGCCTGCTGCAAAAATACATATTCATGCCTAGTTTAATCACCTCTTTTAAGAGGGAATTCAGCAGGTACGGCAGAGCATGTAGCAAGAGAAGATGAGAGGGGAGAAAGGCTGGAACTGGGGAGCAGGTTCCCTTTCACACCCAAGTGGTTTGTCTATGTTTGAATTACAGACTATATCAGTCACCTTCCCCCTGCCCAAATTGTGTATTACCTAAGGTGAAAGACATTTATGATGGATATTCGTCTCCTCTTGGTTTTAACTATTCATACACAAATCCATTTTGGGAGAGTGGGAAGACCATGAAGGAAATGACATGTCAAGACACATAAATGGGTAAGGAAGACAAGTGAACCAAAGAGGGCTCCTCCAACCAAAAGTATCTGCAAACAACTAACTTCAGTTTGCTGTTCACAGCTTCAGATGGATTATTTATAGATGAGAGCAGAAGAGTTGCATGTGAGCAGCAATTACAGACTTAAATGATAACACACTAGCGATGCTCATACATCTACGCCAATCCCTAAAAAAAGATGGAGACATGAGACGTGCTCATCCCTGGTGTATTTTTACCTAGAGGAGCGGGGAGAAGCACACTTTGGCTGCAGCTCTGTGGCTGATGAGAGCTGTGTGTGATGCTTGGCACTGGAAAGCTTCAGCTCAGCCCCATTTTGTATCATTTATGGGTCCATCCAGCAAATCAGTTTCTGCTGCTCAAAAACACAAACAAAAGAGCTTCTTCAGAGGAAATAGAGCATCCGCAGCATTTAGCTCTCTTGAAACTCTCAGGAAGGACCCTTTCCCTGCAACAGCCCCGCAGAGGTGTTCAGAACACAGACCTCCCGTTCTCCCTCTCTGGAAATGACAGCCCTGATTAGGACTTGGCTGCACAAACCCGATGAAGCAAAACAAAAACATTTCACAGCCCACAGCATTCCTGGCTCCCTCTCAAAACGCTGGCAGCCAGGAGAGGTGCTGGGCTGAGTCTCCATCCCTTCATCTTCCTTCTCCCAGCTTTTGCACTTCAAGCTATCAGATAAGTACAAATTGCCTTTAACAGGCATGATTACTCAACTTCTCAGGTGCTAACGGCTGTATCACCCACACACCCTGTCAGGGTGTCCTAATTTGAGTGGAAACAGCTTCAGTAAGTGGCCTTGATCAGAGGGGTCCCCATCAGTCTCCCAGGCAAGAGCTGTATTTCAGCTGGCCCCGTTCATTAGGCTGCTCATTATTCCTTGGCAAGGGTACAGCCCCAAACAGAAGAGATTAATGGCTTAATCCCAGGGCCCCATTTTACATTAAACCAGGCTCTTAAACCTTGGTAGAGGATAGCAGAGAGTTTGACACCAACTGCACAAATCTGGTACCCATCCATAGTGACCTCTGTGCTCACCAACCCCATCAACAGCCACAAGCTTGTGCTTTATCAGCACAGCCAAGCAACAGCAGGCCCACCACAAGGCAAGATGCCTTTCCAGATTGGGGCTTGGTCTGGGGTTTTTGGGGAGTTCCTTTCCCCCTTTGCATTCTATAACAGCCACCGCAGACAATGTTTCCTTCATCCATAAAGGTTTTTCAAACTCCACCCTGTCCCAATGTGGGCATCCCACAATAAAGAGAAGGAAAACCCCAAAGACAATAATGCGGTCACATAACCAAGCTGGAAAGGCTGCTACAGACAGAAGCCAGTGAGTGTTATTACTAACTTTCTCCCATGGCATGGAAAACCTCATCATCTCTAGGAGTCACCTTTTTGGGATTCCACCCCAGTACTTCATCTGCCATCCCCACACAAACCCCATGTTCTGCTTCGCCAGGTCCAGCTCAGCCCCTACTCTCCACCAAGCCCCAGCCTCCAGTGAACCCAATGGAAACCTAGGATGAAGGATTCAAGGAGCAGCTATCTTTGCAAGGCTTCTCGAGTATTCAGACTGCTTTTACAACAAACCAGCTGGGTTACAAGCGGTGGCTCACAGGGGCCTGCAGTGAAACCACTTGCTCAGAATTGTAGGGGAGCACACACAGGCTCTGCAGCTATTGCACAGTAAAAGGAACACTTTACACAAAGAAAACCCAACCAACCAAACCAGCCAGGAAGGTGAAGACCCTTCAGAAGCATCCTGTGGTTTAACACCTTGAAGTTGAGCCACATCATGCTTCTACTAAGGATTTCTTCTTAAGGTACACATTCATCAGACATCATGCTCACCACTTGCAGCATGGCCTGCCGCAGACGCACATCCAACTCCAGAGGCAATGAGTTCAAACAGACTTCAAAATAGCACACTTGTGCCCCCAGCCAGAGCTAAAACCCCCCTAGGGCAGGGTACCACTTCCTCCAACAGAGAGGGCACAGAGAACATTACTACAGCCTCACCCCTCCAACAGCAAAAACACAAAGGACTCCTCAAGGCAGCCCCCATGCTGCTTCAACAGCTACCCACAGACCAGACTTTACATGAGCTCCTCCACACACATGCGTAGGCACAAATATACACCCACTTATGCTTTCCTGCCTGCTTGCAATGAGTTTCAGTCCAAAACATCTCAATCTCTCCCCTGTACTTTAAAAAGCAGGGGGATTCAGGTATTTTAAAGCTACCCATATGTATTCCAAGAATGAAAAGCAACCCCAGCTAACACCAGCACAAACACTCACAAACTGCCCTTTTGATGCACCTTCTTGAGAACTAAGAAATGGCAAATGCCACTGGACTCACCTAAACCACAGCGAGCTCAGAGCCATGTCCAACCATCCTGGAGACCCATCCGCGCTGCTGGAACACCCCATACAGGCTCAACAAACCCACACAAGAGCCCACCAAGCCCATGCTCTGCCGAGGGGCAAGAAGAAGCCTACAGACACAGCTGAAATGAGGGTGGTACATCAGGAGCAGCAGCTGTGCAGTTACCAGCAGAACCAGGTGACAGCACTTGTCCTAAACAAGCTGTATGCACTGAGCAATGCTCCCCTTTGCAAGAGAAGTGGGAGCAGCCCCATTGCCTTTCCTGTTCTCCTTGAGATACTCAAAGGGAGAGATGCTCCTCATGTCTCTCTTGGCTCCTCAGGAAAGGAGGCAGCAGCCAGTTCTGGGGTCAAGCCCCGGAGGATGAGCTCTTGGCACAGAGTCATCAGTCAGGGGTGATTTGGAGCAAAGAGGAGCTAAAACCAGCAATAAGCAAAGCCTGGAATAAAACCCAGTAAAACAGGAAGGTCATTTAGCCACCAAGGGCAACGGATGTGTTTGTTACTCCCTGCTCTTCTGTTTTCATTGTGTTTTGCTTTGCCATCTAACAAGCAGTAAAGAGTACATACACATCTATATGGGATTACATATGGGATGGGAGATATATATATGTGTATAAAACTCCTCCCTTATAAACACCAGTAAGGGGCTAAAGGGGGGGGGGGGGCTGTTCCTGGGGAGTTAGGGGGTTGGAAAGGTCCATTGACTTGGTGGGGTGTGGGGGGTGGAGAAGGGGTCCCCTTGTTAATTCAAAAAAGGGAGGCTTG
>WYDI02025408.1:0-45567 GCA_009867235.2 Psittacus erithacus | reverse complement strand
GAAAGTTAGAAACACAGTGCTGCACCAGCCACTAAGAAGGAGAAAAATGACTGCTACTGCTGAACCCAGGACACTGCTTCAGCACAATTTTCCTTGACACACAGCCCAATGCCAAAGGAGGACACCAGTCTGCACCCAGACCCAGGCTGCAAAGGGTCTCACTCCTCTTAAGGACACCAGTTTGGTTTCATAGATGGGTGCAGTTTGTAAAGCAGTTCGCTGATACACAGGCAGAGGAGGTTTGCTGCCTCTGAGATGCCTGCCATCTTCAAACCAGTAATGGTGAAGAGTGTGCCACCTCTCCTTTTACAGCCTGTGCCCTGGCCAGGCAAGTTTTAGCCAGGGCTCTTAAGACTGCCATTGTACAAAGCCTTTCAGGAGGTTTCAGTAGGCCAGTTATATCTAATTTCTTCCCATCAGTGATTCCTTTCAGTTCTCCTCCTTTTTTCCCAAACTCCTCATGATGGTCTATAAACCACTGGAAAACAAGTGTGCTGGTGACGCAGGAGGTAGGAGAGGGTCTCCAGCCAAGGGGAAGCTCCTGATCCACATAACCCTGAGAGAATGGGATGCTTGAGGGGAGGAAAAGGCTGACTCAGAGGTCAGACAGGGCAGAGTTGAACTGAACTGTCCTTAATCCTCTGCCTTGACTGCAAGACTTATCTTTCCTCCCAAATTGCTTTTGAGCTGTATTGCTCCCAGATGTGCAGAAGTGTTTTTAGTGAACCCAAATAGCCTCTCAAGTAATCTAGTTGAGAGGGAAATGTCAGATACTGCTGAAGGAAAATCTCAACTTTCTCTCTGTATGTGCATGCTAGCCCATAGCAGAAATAGTTTCATCTAGAAAAATATTATTTTGGGAATCCAAATCAGCACTTTTTCTTGTTTGAGTGTGTTATTTTTCACTTTGCTTGGCACTTCAAGTGCAAGGTCATGTGACAAGTCATTACACCAGCAATGTTTATCTCCATTTGAAGAACTCTGTCAAGAACTGGTTTGAAAAAGCTTTGGGTAGTGCCTTTTATTTTTTTCCTTTCTTGACAACAGCTCCATTATTCAGTCTACTTATGTGAAATCAGTTCCTGCAGAGGTGTCTTCATTTTAATTGCAGAGAGACGTCTTAAAAAGAAAAAAAAAAGAAAAAAGAAAAAAGTTAATATTCTTAAAACAGGAATAATCTTTTAAAAAATTATAATGTTAAATTATAGCACCACTACTCCCATGGATTCTGTCAGGAAATCAGGGAAATATTGTTTAGAGAGGCCTCTAGAGACGGCCTGGGCAAACCTCCCTCTCAAAGTTGGAGCAACATCAACCTAGCTCAGGCCAGCTTGCGCACTCACACAACACAAACACATTTCCGTCTATCTCTGTAGGTATGTACATACACACCAAATTGCAACTTTTATTGGCCTTCACTATTTTTAGCAGTTTTTAAAACCTTACACAGGTGCTGTCTCTTAGAAATACAGCTTTTAACACCAGCTGGTTTCACTTTGCTAAGTGTTTTATCTAGAAGATTAGATTATATACCCTAGGGAAGAAAGTGACTTAACTGCATTGTACAGCAGGAAAAGTGCTTTGGGGTCTGCATTGTGTTATTAAGACCAATATAAGGAAGCAGCAAGACTTATCTTAATCTTGTTGATTGCCTCAATTAACACAGTCCCTATAGTGTCCTCCTTGATATCTAATCCCCATGGTTTCTTGTTCTATGTATTTTGCTCTGATAGTGTTATCAGATCATTGCTAAGGGTATAAAAGTACATATTCAGTAGGCAAGGATGTGGCAGTTATTGAGAGAAACCACATGCTAAATTAACATGGAAATCAAGCAATGGACTAGTAAGTCTTTCACATAAGGGAAAGAAATGTACTAGATATGGGCCCTAAAAATAAAAAGTAAAAAAAAAAAAAAAGATGGAAAAGTGCACAAGAAAGAAGTCTAATTATAAGCTGAATTCAAAGGCAATGCCATTCATAACAACATGTCTACTCCTGGCAAGCACTTTCATCATATGGAAATAATTTTTCATACACAGCATCATAAGTAAGTGGCAAAAAAGAGGGGGGCTGTCCTCCCACATCTCACACATCTAAGTCGTAGTGAAATTATCTCTACACCCATGGGACTTTTCCTTATTCCTGAGGGTAGACTCTACTCCCAGATGGAGTGCATTCCTGAGTCATGTGAAGACAAATTGATGAAATGATGATCTATATCTTTCCGGCTAATTCTGCAAATGATGCCTAGCATAAAGATTGCTGCGGTTAAAAAGAAATAAATTTAAAAAATTGCCTGGGAGAGAGTAAAAATCAGTCTGGGAAGCTGACAACCTTGAACTGGCAATGAGCACTGCTGCCAGAAGCAATGCCATGGCTGAAATTGCTTTCTGCTCTCTGATGTGCCATCTGATGCTCTGGATGGCTTTCAACAAGTGTCCCAGGGCCAGGCTGCCGTGGTGAGGGAGCACAGCTATCACAGCAAAAGCACCCGCGGGTCCTTCCCCAGGGCAGCAGGGAGGCAGGCAGTGCTCTTCCTCCCCAGCATGCACCCTGCAATGAAACCTCACCTCAGGGATCACACCCCCATCAGTACGAGCTTATTTTCCTCTGAAGTCTCAGGATGAGAGCTCTCTCTGAATGCTTCAGTTCAGGATTTTGCCTTCTGTTTTCACCCTCCCCTCCCACTGCACCCACAGTATGCAACACGTGGGATCGTGTTTTGGAGAAGGAGGGTGGAGGGTGAAATGTTCATTTCAAACCCTGCATCTCTAACCATGTGAATCCTCACATGCTTTATCTGAATCAGTCTTTTAGATCAGCTCAGTGCTTACACCTCGCTGGGTGACTGCCATGAAAGAGAGCAGCAGAGGCTCTGATGGTGAATGATTGCTGCAAAGAGTTTTTCTTCTCCTCTTTCCTCTGCCAAAATTTTAAGCAATGTACACCAGTCTCTGAGCTAGGAAACCCACTCTGTCTCTTTTAATGCCTTTCCTGACTTCCTGACTATATGTTACAGTGACATGCCAGGACAGCGCCAAAAGGAAACATTTCTGGAGGAGGAACAGCCTTCTACTAGCAAAGTTGTATGTGAGAATATCCCATCCTTACTACTCAGAATGCAAACAGCACCTCGTTTGCATTTTTGTAGTTTAAATGTAGATGGTCTAAGAGAAGTCATTGTCAGATGCCTGTAAATATTGATGAGTGCTCCAGGACTTGGTTTGTAACCGCTTCTGTCTCCTCTGTCTCAACCCGAGAGCTGCAGAGGTATCGATGGAGCTTCCAGGAGGGAAACGCACACCTTTGCTCAGTGGGTGACAGCGGAAGAACAGAAAAAAGTTAGGGAAGAAAATTTCCGGATGAATAATGAATTGAGCCAGGTTGGAGGCTGGTGAATCTTAATTAGAACCTGACATATCGGCAGCCTCTCATCTTCATGTTCCCTGCACTCAAAAGGATGCTCGCTAGCAGCTGTGTGGTGACCATAATGCCAGCAATGGAGCCTCTCATTGGACCAGGGTGACATGCAGCCACCTGGGTTGGGGGTGACATTGCTGCTTCTCACATGCAGAAGAAAGGGCAGAGAACGTGCTAGCAAAAATGATGGGGAAAGGTGACTCTGTGGCCACTCCGCCTCCCTCCAGAGATTATCAGCAGGTCTGGTGAATTGTATTCATCTTGCCTATTGTGAATAGATCTTGTCACTTCTTCTTTCTGCTTTGATTTTTTTCCTGATAGGAGTTTCAACACTGCTATATAAGACATCTTAGTGAAGTGCCTGAAGTTACAAGGAAGGAAGCAAAAACATCAATCTGCATCTGGTCTCTCCTGCAGAGTTGTCATCAGTTGTCTTGTCTGGACTAGCAGGTGAGGGACATCATGGCCCAAAGGGCAGCCCCAGAATCAGGAGGCAGGTGAAGTTCTCCCAGACTGCGCTGTGAGAAGGTCATGTCCTTGGGCCTCAGTTTCTCCAACCCTAAAATGAGAAAACCACTTATTGCTCCAGTTTATTTCATGTTTTAGAGGAAAAGTATACCATAAGTGCTACGGTTTATTATTCTAATGTGACTGTAAAATCATGATGTCTTTATTGCAAAATGATCTTTAAAACATGAAGCATTAGGATGGTGACTGAAATCATTAGTATCAAATTGTTCTGCTTTTGCCCTGTCACATTGATACTTCAAAGCAAAATTGTCTGGTGGGCGTTTATAAGACTTTATGAGGATAACTTGTCTTTTCAAACCTTGTTCAGGGGAGAGAGAAAAAAAGCCCCCAGATGTTTTCTTAATGAAAAAGGACTGGGGTTTCTGCCTATTTCATTCTGATGCTGTCCTTTAATATTTAAATTCCAAAGCCACTAACAATCAACATGATGAACGATCAATGTGATGAAAATGAGCTTCCGATTGTTCACAAGTGGTGCAGGCAGATGTCCCCATACCTCGGTCCCATCTGAGGCTGTTGAGCTCACCAAGACATTTGAGGGGGGGACTGTCATCGTGCCCCATCCCTCCCTCTGCCCACAGAAGGGGAGCAGAGGTGTTTCTGCTCCCTGGCAAAAGTGCCCCTTGGCAGGAACCACATTTCCCTGCTGCGTTTGGAAATTTAGCACAGGGAAGCCACATCTATGATGCAGCTCTCTTGGACATGACCTCAGCAGAAATACAGAATAAACAAGATGGTATTGTGCCTTGCACAGCTGCTGGGATTGTAAAGTGCTTGGTTCTCAGAACTGTCCTATTTTCTTTGTTTTACAGGTTATATTTCCACCAGATTAACAAGGGTTTGAGTCTTTGTCTTCCCCCTCCATCTTCATTCAGGCTGAACTGCATCTCAAATCATGTTATACCTTCTGGCAGAAGACTAGGTGGCATTTCAGTAGGCTCAGTGAAAGCATTCTGCTATGTGAAGACACATCATGAACATCTTTCCTCCATCAACAGCTCCACTGGGACAACCTTCTCACTCTCCTTCAACATCATTCTTGGGTCTTCTCTTCCCTTGAATGTTTTGTAGATAATGAATATGCAATTGGTTCTCCTATTTTGACCCAATCCATATGTGCAAGGAGGGAAGCTTTCTGCTCTGTCTCTGCACATGGCATGGTACTACCATTTTCTGGTTTATTTTTTTCTTTTTCAGTTATTTAGTAAAAAAAATACTTCTGGAAAATGTGTTTATTTGTTTCTTCATTCCCTCTTTTCTTCCTTGCCAGCTCCCTGAAATAACTTTGGGATTTGCTAGGTAGTTTCCAAACAAGTTTGATCAATGGAAGTGACTTCAAATACTATGAATATAGCGAAAAATTAAATGCATTTGGAGCTGTTCCCTGGCATAGAACAGCTCTTGCCCATGTTATTAAACACTGTTTTCCCCATTGTGTGTATTGGGAATGGTTCTGAGCCTGACTCTACATCATGCAGGTCAGCGCAGGCCAGAATGGAGCAAGTGATCATCGCGACCTCTGGGCTGCGTCGGCGGCAGTGAGCCCATGAACATGGATTAGTTTTTCAGGATGGATGCAACCAAGTGGAAATGCCTGCAAACTGAACAGAGATGAACAGATAGAAGACAGCCAGGAATCTGCACCAAGCCTTCTTCTGACACCGGATAGCCTGGCCACAGGACAGAACTCCACAACAAACTATATTTCATCAGTTCAGGAATAAGTTGGTAGTGACTGGCTGAATGGCGCAGAGGCTCTAGGTTTGTGCAGACGGCCTGGTGCAGGGCCATTTGTCTGTACAGTACTGTACAGGCTGCTTCAGAAAATGTGTGGGAAAGTGCTATTCCCAGGCCTTCACTTCAAATGTATAATGAAGCCACTGGTTGTGTGCTGGGCAAAGAGGTAGCCTCATCATCACCTCTATGACATGGTCTAGGGCCCAGCCCTGGTGCCTTTCAGAGGTGATACTGAAGCTGTCCCCAATCTAAATGGAAATCACAGAACCATAGAATTTCTAATACACTGTAATCCCACCACCAGCCACAGTGGGAAGCTCCTGTGGTCCCCAAAGAAGTGGAACCCAAAAGGGCTGCACAAAGCTGGCAGAGGGGTCTGAGAAGCACTGTTTCAAAGTCTCCAAACTCTAGGGCACATCCTATAGGCAAAGCTGGGGAACACAGCAAGCCACCAGGTATGGGGGGATAGAGAGAAGTACTCCTGCCTTCGACCCTTCCTCAGGTTTCCACAATTGGCTTTACAATCAGTTTTTGAGAACTTGGTTTCTGTAGGATTTCTCGGAAGTCCCTTTTTGCTGCAGTGTTGTACAGAGGTCCACGATACGCAGCAACACTTGTGAATTTATGTACACAATGTCACAAGTCCAACGAAGGAAAGAGCAATGCTATGGCTCTGATGCAGTCATTGAGTAGGACTACTATCTAGCTTTATGGCAAACCAGTCCATTAGCATTTAAATTGATTCTTAATTATTTTCCTAGAAATTCAGAGCACTATAAGCTTTAAATCCAGGACTTGTAATGTTGTGGGTTTTATGTCTAATTTTAGATTTAATTTTTAGCCCTATAGATTGCAATTACATGGCCATGCAATTTCAGAGTTGCTTTAAAACACATAGATTTGTGTTTTGCTGTTAATGGCTAAAAGAAAAAAGAAAAGAAAAATGATGAAGCGGGCATTATCCCGTGTCCCTATTCAAAAGTGATGGCAGATCCTGAAATTCTTGGACATAAACCCCTCAAGCATTCTAGTTACATGGCTTACAAATTAATGGCCTTCACAGAAGATATATCTTTAAAGTTGTGTACAGGATACAAAGTATAAATCAAAAGGACCTGGGCAATTCTGTGAGTTGAATAGCACAGATGTCAGCCAGTGAATAGCTATATTATTCCAAACCTGGTGTAAAATAGAAGTGAAAAAGGTTGAATGGCTTCATCCAGCCTCTGTCCACACCTCATGGGATCCAGCCATCATGATGCTCTCTGTCTGACAGCACCTGCCTGACCAGTGCCTCTGGCTGGAGAGGAGCAGTGGTGGTGGCTTGCAGGGGTAAGTCACGCTCACAGTATGTTGATAGTGATAGTGTGTGGACATAAGCAGCGCCTCTTGTCTTAGCTGCATGCTTGAAGCCATTAGTTTCTCTGCTAAATTTCGCCATCCACCCCTAAAGTATTAAAAAACCCACTTCATATTGGTACAAAAAGGCAAAACTCACATAAGCCAAAAGTGTGGCTTTTCAGTAACCTTTGTGATTGGGAGCACGTTTCCACTCCATTTATTTGATCCTGCTAGTTAATGTCACCCGATGTCAATCCTTGTGACTTCTGTGATTTCAAGAGGTGAGGTTTTTTTCCAGCTGTGGTTTCCATGGCTAAGTACTCTGCTGCCACTTACTCCAGTCACAACTGAAACTGGAAATTCCTCAGAGACTGACAAGCTAACAAACGGACACTTTAGCAATATTGCATTTCTCATCTGCTTGAATCTGTATTTTAATTACCTTGAGGAAGATATAAAGGATGCTTTTTCAGGTGTGAGTTATTACAAGACCCTGGGGGGAAAGAAAGAAACTGTTCAAGGCAAAGAAGTACTTGTGCTATTCATTATACCTACAGAAGGCTGACTTCACTCAGGCATGCCCTGTTGACAAGTGCTGTTAATGTTGTATATGAAACACCCCTTCGCAGGCTTCATTGGGAGGTCTGATAAGGAAACTGGTTTAGATGAAGTACCAAAACACTGACAATCGCACATTTTAGGTATCAGATTAAAAATGAAACAAGTTGCTTGGAAACATCCTTATTGAGTATTAGTGAAGACATCTGACTTCCATGTGAGAAAGGCTAGGTCAAGCTCTGCATGTTTCTTATCCATTTAACAAGCATTACTGTGGGGAATCTAAGGGTATAGAGAAATTACTGTCACAGGATTTTATTTTATTGAACCAAATCTTCAATGCGAAGGGTGTGACCGCAATTCCTCTTTAACAATAAAACTTTGATGATGAACTGAATGTCACCAGTTCAGCAGGGCGCTTTTCACTAAGCGCTGAATTCACCTCCTTGTCAGGAACATATTTCTGCTCATTAAAACATGAGGCTACTTAGACCGTGTTTTGTGCTGTATCAAAGGGGACACTGCTCAGCAGATTCACATTTCCTCTCCCACATTTCTCTTACAAGAGTTACTGTACTTGTAAGAATCTCAGTCAAAAACCTCAGAAAGTTATGTGAAGAGTCGAGGTTAAATCAAAAGCTTACAAGCAAGTTCTCTTGGTGCAATTTGAATTCAAGCTTACATCCAGGTGTTACAGATCGTTCAAATCAATCCATGACTCTGAACCTTTGAAATAGGGCTGATCCCCATGGGACTGTGAACTTTCCATCTTTGACTGCCTATATGGCTTATTACTAAAGTTAATGCATTTATTGCTATGAACCTAGCTCAACCCTCAGTACAGTCAACAGGAACCTCACCACTGACTTCAGTGGACTTTGAACCAAAATATATCACATTACCAAAACAAACAGAAACAAACCTAAACATAACAAAACAAAATCAAAGGAATGACTGGTTGTTCTGGCTCCAGAGAGCACAAAGTGGCTTCAGTTTTATGCTCACACTTCCACCCAGCTTCCCAAACCTCTCTGTTTTATGCAGCCTGTGGAACATCATATTTCTTAAACTCTGTTTTTATAGGCCTGCCATAGGAATAAAGTAAAAAGCAAAACCTGACAATGCAGAGATGTGCATTACTCTAACACCAGATTTCTGGGAGCTATGCTCTGGGCTGCATACAGACTGGAGCAGGGACCAAGAGAAGAGCTCCCTCCCTGGTTTTAACTAGGGTTGGATTAGGCCCTTTGAATATGAATATATTTTGAATATACCTCTGTCAAATGCTTCACAAAATCGGGCAACTGAGCTCTGTTTGTGCTCAGGTTTCCCTCATCCAGAGATGTCTACTTGAAAGGTGATTTCCTTGCTCACATTCCCAGGAGCGGAATGGAAAACAACTAGATGTGTCAGAAGGAAAACCTGTGGAGGTGCCTTGTACATCCCCAACTAAGATGAAGCAGATAGATAGCTTGCTGAATATAGCCAGAATGATTTGACCATAAAAGAACTGTTACTATGTGCCAAAATGATCTCACTAATATCTCTTTCTCTCAGTAACTACATCCTTTTATATCATATATCTGGTGTACCTTTCCTCCTGATAGCTCATTAGGTATGCTTTTGAGGTACAACCTCAGTAATGACTTCCTTCCAATGTAATTGTATTTTAATTACACATTTAAAGACAAATTCTTTCCTGGTCTATCCTAACTAAAACTCTTTGAGACCTTATTCATTTTAATTAAGTAGAAGTTGGTGCAAAATTTCTAGCTACTGAATTTCACATTAAAAAATTTAAATTCATTTAAACATGGATTTAATTTCCATAAGCACTTCAGCTGGTAGTGTGCTTCCTCATTTAGTTTTTCATGGCAATAACACAAAATATATGGAACATAAAGTCCTTTCCAAAAGATTGTATTAGAACATAGAACATCTCTAAATGCTTCTAACTTGCCACAGCTACCTGAGGGATGTTTGCTACAGGCTCTAGCAGGACTTCTCTTTTATTAAGACCAGTAGCAGCAATACTCAATAAAGGATGGTAGAAACTGCTTTTGAGTTCTTTTACTCAATTATGTCTAAATGCTTAGTTCTGGATGAGGGAGGGCCAGGCACAGTGTCTACGCAGGAAGCCCTTAGAGATGGCAACAGGACACACAGAGCAAGAGGATGACCTGCAGCTGGAGAAAAATTGTCCCTTTATAAGATATGGGACAGAGCTTATGTTATCAGTCAGTGTGGTATGCACATCACCGCAGCAGCAGCCTCACTAGTGAACTGCTCTGTGGTCCAGGCAAAAAAGACAGCCAGAAAACAGCAGGCAAGCTGCCAGAAGGGACCCAGGTCACTGAGTGCTCAAATAGCCAATTTTGAGCCTTCATGTGAGCATGGATTCAGCAGAGGGAAGAACTGAATTGATACATGGAGTTAGCCAAGAAAGACAGTGAGAAATCATGGAAGTACAACTTTTTACTGTCTCACTGAGCAAGGAGAACAAGAAGTGACCTGAGAGAGACTATTTTCAAAATAATACTTGGAACAATCGAACCATTGAGAAAGTTATTTGAAGACTTGACCTGGACAGAATAAGACTGTAGAGGGATTTGGTAATTGTGCTTGAAACTAAGAATAAAAATAAAGGGCAATAGAGCCTTATGTTTCAGATGTAAGATCTCTGACACTATGCGCGTCTTTGGAGACATTTATGGAGCCCCTAATTAAAAATAGAGTTGCTTGTGGGATTCCAGCCTGCAAGTGAAATTACTGAGAGAAACAGATCCAGCCCTAGAGAAATTAGCCAGCATCACAGAGAAGTCACTGCTGAGTGCTCAGACAACTATAACACATGTCACTGGGACTCCAAAGCTCACAGGTGAGGACAGGGTACTGCCCAGCAATGTCTCTGGCAATACACCAAGCAGGGCACGCTGCACAGAGTACCACACAAATGTCTGTTTGCAAAACCTTTACAGCCCAGAAGGGAAGCTCCAGCAATTGCTATAACTTACTGCCCATGATGAGCACTGCAGGATGTACCTGTCCTAACTCTCAGCGTTTTTCTTCAATAGCCACACAGTAGTTCCAGCAAAGATCTGACATATTTTCACCAACATACACCAAACAGGCAGGAGACAGGTTTGCCTGAGCAGACCCATGGAGCATATCCTCCGGCCAAGCATGAGGGCCCATGGTGAACACTGTTAGACAGAAAAAAGAGAGAGCTGGCAGGGAGGCAGTGTAGCCTGACCCCTGGAAAAAAAAAAGACACAAACCAATGACTGGATAGGTCTGATCATGTTTAATAAAAGGAACATGCACAGCCACTGCACTTGTTGCCTCAGCTCTGCAGAGACCAGCTGCCTCAAAACAGTCTTCTAGCAGCTATAGGGGCAAAGGGAGTGAGGTTCCAGGTTTTGGTCTGGGGCAAAATAGTGATGAAATATGATTTGAGCTTGAAGAATGGAAGGAAAAGTCTGTCTAGCAGAAATTCCTGGAAGGGGAGCTAAAACAGCAGGAGGCAGAGTTGGGTCTGAGTAAGACAGAAAACAGATTACAGTCATGCTGGTATGACACGCTGTATAAAATAGTATGAGACAACAGGTCAGAAGCTTGGTGTGAGTTTTGGATGCACATCTATAATTGTTAGTTGTGCACAAAGTCCTGTGAGACAAAGAGGAAATTGGATCATATGAATGTCTGTCTGACCCTTCTAAAGCCTCTTCATTTTCAGACCAAACACAAGAGATGTGATGCTCCTGGCCCAGAGGGTCAGGGCAGCTTTTAGCAGCCTCTCCACCAGCCTTACAGGAATTCTCAATGCCAAAATCACCAGAATTGTAATTTCTAAGGTGGTATAGACAAATACAGGATGCAGGAAGTCTGAAAACCATTTAGATTGAAAAGTCCAAGAAAACTCTGTTTGTTATAAGCAGTATTGTTTACTGTTATAACCCATGGCATTGGCCAGATGTCACATGAAAGAGCCCAAGCAGCTGATGCCACCTTCAAGTCCCAGAGGAGAAGACTGCAAATAGATTTAGCTTGGAAGGTCTTGAACAGACAGGAGACTTTGCTATTTGAGACCTCCTGCCTGAGACTGTACAGCACCTGTAAGACCATATCATCACAGCCTCGAAAAATCAGTACTCTTCCTCATGAGGGGGTAGCCAGCTGCAGTCCAACCAGCAGAGAACAGCATCTGTGCTATAGATGCTACCAGCAGGGCAGAGCCAAAATGGAAAGATTCACCAACAACAGAGCAGCTGATGACTCAGGGAAGAACTGAGGGTCAAAACAGCACAGGGTGTCCCAGGGCTGTGAACAATTACATAGATTTTCTTAATACTTGTTTCATGTTAATGTTTGTTGTTAACGTTATTTTTTTGGGTAACAAAGATGTGAGGAAAGGTGCTTTTAGGATGCTCAGTCTCAAGGCAGCTGTAACTCTCCTGGGGATTGCAGAGATCCCTGTTGCACACATATCTACCAACACTGCTTAAACCTGGCCTGTGCCAGGCACCTGCCCTCTGTGTGATGGCTGAGCAGCGTGTCTACATGTCATCCACAGCTGCAGTACCTCAGAAAATAGCTTTTTTCAATAAGGAGCTAGTTTCATTTTTAAAAGCAACAAATTACTTTTTGGCTGTTGCTCACCATGTGTTACCTGACATCCCAGGCATTCCCAGCAGCCAAGAGGAGAGTCAGGCAGCAAGGAAATACTCTGTGACCTTAGCTGAACTTACTTTCTTGTTTTGCTAAGTTTTGGCAGGCAGGTAAGTTTTTTTAAAGGTGATACTTGCTTCTAGACGCAACACGTAATTCATTTTGCTGCAGTCTATCCATCAAGTGTGCTATGCTTATGGGGACAAAGGATCACCAGTTAATGTGACTCTGAGAATTAACACGGAAATATCTGCTTTTCTGTCAGAGAAAAAGTGGCTTGAGTTAAAATAATTCAAGGTATTGTGAAGTTCTGTTGAATTTTGAAGCTCGCTGCTCCTCACCTGCTTAAATAAAGAGAAACTGAGCTTAATGGCATATTTCTGCATAACTGAAAATGCACAAGCACAGAGAAAGAGAAAAAGAGAAAGCTAACACGTAGCAGTTTCCCAGTACATGCAAGTCACTCAAGCTTTGCCCACAGAACCTGCAGTTTCAAGCTATTTAGGCACTCTGAAAAATGTGTTCTGGTTAATGAAGCTTGCTGCAATGCCAGTCAATACTCTGTGCTGCAGCCAGCCCTGGGAAAAGAGGGGTCCCCTGGAGGGCTGCAGACAGAGTCCTGAGCAGCTTCCAGTCCTCGCCTCCTTCCAACAGTAAATAAAAGCATAATGAAGTAAGAAAAGCTACTGCCAACACCCAAAAGCTGATATTGAAGAGAGGAGCATGAGATCAGACAGGCGCAAGCAGCACATCCTCTCTCCTCCAAGTGCTTTGCAACCATCTGTGGGCTGGACACATCCTGAGCCAGATTTGTCTTCTGTGTATTTAGTAGCTCTCAGTGCCTTTCTTCTTCCATGAATTCATCCAGCCTTCTCTCAAGGCTGCTGAAGTGATCAATGTTTTCTAAGCAGCCAGTCCCACCGAGCAAGAAAGGAATCAATAGTCACTTTGGTCTTGGCCTCTCCAGTCCTTGGCTGTTCCCTTCTGTGCCCCTGTGTTAACAACCATATGTGAGGGATGGGAATGAGATCAGTAGCTGCTGGGAGGGCTCTGTACTGTACAAATTTCCAAATATTTATTCTTTGTCTCTTAAGGATACAGAGTGCAGCTGACACTCCCATTCTCTTATCAGGCCTTTTTCTGTGCATACAATACATCTGGCAAATAGACACTAAAGCAAAAGTAAGGAAAAGAATCAAAATAAAAGCTCACAAATGAAACTAAAAAGCCAAATCAACATGAAATGTGAATTGCTGAGGGTTTCTTTCATGTACATACATACATGGTAGTGTTTGGTAATATGCAGAAATTGCAGATGTGACTTAATCCTTCTAAGGCTTTATGCTAGTTTCTCCCTCTGCAAAATAAAATTTTCAGTAGAGGAAGGCTGGTATGGAAGAACTAAGAATTATGATGTTAAGATGGTCAATATTATTGATGTTTTTCCTTTCATATTTTAATTTAACAGAATTAGCCAAACACATTTCCTAAAAGAATGAACCCAGATTGGATTCAGTTGAGTAACTGAGTGAAAGAATGAATTATTTTCTTAATTTCCCCCAGGAAAGAAGGGTCTCTGTATTACTCGTACACGCCATCGACCTCAAACCACGTGAAGAATTCTCAAGTTATTCAGCAATTAAGTGTTGTGGAATAAATGGGAGGCAATCATCAAAAACCATCATCAGTGAAGGAGATGTGTATCCTTTGTGATACACATAAGTACCATCACCCGGGAAACACCCTTCCCAGGATGTGGGACTTCTTTGCAGACATTCCCCAGGAGAAGCCTGCACATCATCTGCCAGCATGGCTGTAGATTTATGTCTTTGTTTTCTTAGAACTATGGAACTTTGTAGATTCATTGATTTTTCAGTCTAGAATTAAATGTTAAAATCATGTTGTACATCAGTCCTTACAGGCTTGCCACAGACTTCTAAGTTCTCTCCTCATATATTCCAGCTGAACTGAGGCATGCCTTCTGCAAGGGAAAAACTAAATAAAAAAATCCATCCATGATTTAGATACATGAGGTGTTAGGAAACTGCCACACAAAATCTGATTCCTGATCTAAGCTGTCTTGTGGTTTTCATCATGTGGTTCAGCGGTCCCTGGGCATCTGTGGACTACCTCTAATGCGGTCATGAAATGTGATTGAGGAAATGAAGTTCTTGGTCTCTGCGTAGCAATTGATCTCTATAAAATGTCCTTGAAAGCCTGTATTTCCATTGAAAGACATTGAAGGGTCCATACATTTTAAAAATTACCTACCTAGTGTGTAAAAGTGCCAGCACCAGACCCCTCAGAGAAAGATGCAGCAGTCCTATATTCTGTAATTATAAAGTAATGTGTCAGAAGGGGACATTATTCCTATTCCAACCTTTTGTGAAGCTTGTTTATGCCCTGAAGCACAAGTTTATTTCACTTCTTTTTTTGAGACCACTTTTAGTCTGTCCTGTAACTCAGAGTGGCTCGTTGGAAAATAATTTTAGATTAGTAGTCAGTTTTCTAAACAACAGCACGGTATCTGATGCCCCTTTCTTCAGCGTTATCCTTTAATAAGATAACTCATGCCTGCCCCTAGTCCTGTATAATCTGAAAACATTACATAAATAAGTTGTATCATAGATATTTGCTATCATGATAAAACAAACCCAAACAAACCAAAAGAACCCAAACCAGAATGGAAAAAATAGCAAAGTTACTGTATGTCAAAAGATGACAGAAATTATGCAATTCTCATACTAATATCCCAGCCTTACTTGGAGAGGCAAAAATGGGACGTGCTGTGGTGGAAGCTGCATCCTCAGGGACTGGGGAGAAGATGCTGAGCTGTGAGATAGTTTCACATCCGCCTTGATAGGACTGATGTCAGACAACTATGTGGAGACCTCAGCAGCTTCCCTGCTCACTCTTTGTCTGAAGTCTGGTCACTTTTGGTTTCGACCCTTGCATTACCATGCTTTCACTGTTAGGCACTGGATGTCTCATCCTCCTCATGTCCTTAGTCTTAGTGACATTAATGAGCATGCTGATGAGAGAGCATTGGCCCAGAACTTTGGGGGCAAAAAAAATAGAGGTTAAATAGATTTTGAAGTAGGAAGCACCTCTCTCATGTTGAAGAGTCATAACATTTCCAAAATGAGAAGGCATATAAAATATATGTCACTAGTTGTAGTCAATGTTAAGAATGCTTTAGGCTTTGTAATAACTCAAACACAATATCCTTTCCTCCATGGAGGAGTGGGGTGTGGGATTTCTGAGTGGAACAACATAAGCGCTACAAATGAGATATTTGCAGTAATTCTTCCAACAGCAGCTATCCACACTACATAATATTTCCCCTTAAACCAGAAATCTGCCTTGAACAAAAGGAAGAAAACTACATTAGTGAAGCGAAGTCATATCTACAAACTACACGTAAATCAGAACTTCATTAGGGGAGCACGTAACGCTTTTGGAAGGTAATTTTGCTGCAAACTAGCTTTTGTAAGAATGAAGTAAAGCTTTCAAAAGCATGATTCCTCTAAGTAATTCAAATTATCTAGTCTACCTGATACTAAGTCTTCCCACAGAGATTACAAAGCACTTAAATTTTTACTTTGTTACAGAAATCCCCAAGGAAGGTTTCAATCCACTTACTTACAAGTGTTCTCACACTGCCATGAGAAGGAAAGAAGACATGCCAGGAGTTATCAAAACCACCTCCAGCACAGCTAGAGTTAAATGCTTTTTACAGTATCGCCTCTATATCATTAAGCTTGTTGTTCAGAAATTTACCACTGAGTCACAATAAAAACCCCACTCTGGACTAAAATTTGGTCTACAAGAGTTCAGCCAAGAAAAAATATTTCCTGGCGCTGTGCCCCTTTCTTTCTTCTAGCACTGAAATCAAACAAGATGCTAAGTGCTCGATGTTTTCCAAGCACAAATGTGCTCCCATTATTCAGAAAATTACTTTAATTTTAAAATTAAATGGTGCGGGCTTATAGCCTAGACTGTTGATTATGTTTTAAGTATCAGGCGAGCTCCACAGCACTGGCAGCCACAGGCCACGTGGGCTGCCCAGCCATCACTTAGAGACATGCAAACTCCCCTAGGACATCTCCTGTTTTGTAGCAGTCCAAAGTCTAGCTTTCATTTAGGCAAAACTCCCATTGGCACATATAGGGGAATTTTGTAACAAGGATCATTAGGGAAGGTATTTCTCACTCAGGCAGCAGTTTCTGTCCTGGCCGCATAGCAAGCGAGACCCCCGTTTTGCAGTGTGGTAACACACTGTGGGGACACAAAGTCACAAAGCGCTCGGGCATCTCACCCCTCACACAGCCCAGCAGCAGCACTTAGCAGTGCAGCTGTATTTTCTTCTGACCTGCCAGGAAGCCACACCAGGTTCATCTTGTTGTAGCATTTTCCCACAAGATTGCTCCTCAGGGTAGCTGAAAGGGCTATGGATGAGGCAGGTAAAAGCTGGCCTGGCTTCAGTCAAAACCATTTCTAGCTTGGGTTTTGAACTCACATACAAGGGGTTTTGCAGAGTTCTCCTCTGTGTGCTGAAGCCTAAGCAGCTACAAACACAACAACATTAAAACAAATAATCAGAAAGAAGACGCAGAGAAGGAAGCCTTTGTGGAATAAAAAGGTCAAGGAATGAATCTTTTTAGAAGCATTCTTGCAGGTGCTGCTGATGCTTGGAAATCCAGGCCTTCTGAGGAAAGGGGAAGCTTTGCCTTTGGCGTAGCTAAGTTTCCAGGCAAGGTCATCACTGTTCTGTCTTCCCGGTCCTGCAGCTTGCACATGCCTGCAAAATTCCTGCAGGTCACAACATGAGGGACACACACACCACTCGGTGCAAAGCAGGAGGAGGGAGCCAGCACAGAAATTGCCAGAAAATACAGCAAGTGGGCAAACATCTGCATTTGGTTTCTTCCTTTCCTTAGTTGCATCTTGCTGCCTGCATCTAAATCAAGATTAGCTATGCAACTGATCAATAGCATACCAGCAGAAAAGGTGACATATAAGGTCTCCTAGTGGCCTCCCTTCAAAGCAGTTGGCAGTCAACCAGGGGAAAAAGTTGCTCACCAGCTTCTCTGGGGCTGGTGCATAAAGTAGTATCCCAACTCAGACCATGGCCTCAAAAAAGACCTAGAGCTTCTGAGTCTGGCTATGTTGTATTAATAATTGAGGGAACCACACAGCTAGAGGACAAATTACCTTCAGATATGACATCTATGACCTCTGCAGAAACAGCGTTGCATTAAGACAGCAAGGAAAGCATCATCAGTTTACTTCCAGCATTCCAGCCTTGCTTTTACTCCAGTACGCTATATTTGGCATGGTTGTTTCTGTAGGAGAGCTACTCTGTAACAACTGTCATCACACAGAAGAAGCAAACCTCCTGGGAGTTCAAGACAGTTTTTATTTAGACCCACGTTTTGTTATGATACCAAGTTTAGCCTCAGCCATACTGCATACTGAAATCCTGGTGTCTGTGGCTTCTCATGAGCTAAAGGCCTGTGTTTCTTCACTTTCACTGTATCTCACAGCACCATGACCCATACAAAATCCTGCTCCTGTTAATCCAAACCTACTGCAGCTCAGACACATGGAGATGGAGGGGGTGGTCTCAAAGCAAGCATGTTGTGTATGCTGGTGGGGACGAGAAACGCTGTAGCTGTCCGCACAGAGAAAGAGAGGCTGATCTTAGTGCGGTGATGTTTGGGATGGAAGGCAGAGAGATCTATTTAACTTCTTTGCCATCTCTTGCTGGTAAAGGTTTAAGTGTTGTCTCTGGCTGCCACACTGATATTCATTACCCTGAGTCCTCTTTCTGAAGTGAAAAGATTTTTTCTCAGAGAAAGTCTCTAAACCTTTTTAGCTTGAGATGATATGTTTTAAATTACAGCACAGATACATGCATGCACGTATGCACCAACTCATACTATATCTGCAGCAGCTTAGTGCATGATACTGCATAATTTTAGTTTTCCATCACAGCACCAATTAAATTATGGATTTGCTTAAAAATAAAAAAGGAAATAAAATATAACTCATCCAACCTGTAAGTACAACACCCTGAGCTGTCCTGTTGGAGCATCTTTCATTCAGATGGAGTCTGGAAGGCATTAAGTGAGGTAGGCCTTAGAATCTAACCTCTCAGAAACTCTGACAACTCAGAACATTGCACTCTCTCTGTTATTATTCCAAAACATCAGTTTGCACACTCCAAAACCATTTAAGAAATACTGATTTGATCTTACTCTGCCACATTTTTGCAACTGCCATCTTTTACTGTGAATGTTAATACACTGAGTGGGACAATGGGGTGTTTTGTGGCTGTAAAGAACAATCTTTTTCCTCGTAAATTTCAGGAATGGCTTCTTTCGGCCATTCTGCTCTAGCTGTTTCATGTAACAAATAATCTTAGCAGTAGGAGAATTGGGTTCATCTTGCAGATTTGTATCCTTTATAAATAGAAAATAATAGCAAACAGTTTTCCCTGTGTGTCAGTGCTTTTATTCCAGCCAAGGTTGATACAAATATTTATTGAGGAGAAACGCAAAAATCAGCCTGCATAAGAAATCCTGCTGCTGCTGCTAAGCACAGGTTTTAGGGTGCCATTCTGGTGTAACACAGTCCCTTCCCTGTGCTAAGCAGTCCTCATGTGAATCTAACATGGCATAGCCTAGCTGGGGGATCTCCCAAGGCACAGACCTTCATATGGACATGTAACACCCTTCTCTGCCTCCACTGCAGGGACAGAGGGAAATGATGGCTTGTCCAGAGCAAAGTAACCCATCCCATTGGTATGTCCTTCATCAGTGGTTTGTTCAGGTCTGCAAACCCATGTCAGTGCTGTACGTTAGAGCAGGCCAGCTGCTGGTCTAAGTCAGACCAGCAGGATGAATTTTGCTGTAACAGGGTTGGGGTAGCATCAAAGTTGAACATCAAACCTCTTCTTCACGTGAATAAATGAGTGTGTGTGCATACACCCATGTGCACACACTCACACATGTACACATACATTCCTTAGGCCTTGCAGATGATCAGCCAGCACTTGGGTTTTGGCTGGTGGGGCTTGGTAGGGGACCAATGAAAGTTCTTACGGCTGAGCTGAAAACCATGTATGATGCTACAGCTGGAGAAGATGTTTGGAGAAGCATGACTGCTTCCAGAGTAGTATAGTTGCTCTAACATAGCTACAAGCAACACATCAGGCTCCAAACAGCTTCTTTTTTAAGCTTGGATCTAAGGGGGTGGAGGCGGGGATGAAGAGTGGAGGGCTGACAGTGGCAAGCAGGTATTTGTTTGAAGGAAAAGCATAAATCAACTAAGTGCTTAAAGACTTACAGCATAAAGTCTTGGCGATATTGTCACTTTCCCCAAATCACTCCAAGGAATGTGATGATATCAGGATTCTGGTGTCTTTAAGAATAGAGAAACAGCACAAGGCTTAAGGTTACAGCATGGCATTTGGTAACAGAATAGCAATAAATATGACCCTATTTGGATATATATGAAATAATTGCATTTTTTGAAGGGTTGCAGTTGCTCCTACGTAATCACATACCCCAGCTATGTGATAGCACATGGAGGCTCTAACATTATGAAAACACCATTGTATTTTGCAGTAATGCTTCTGTATTTTTAAGAAATGTCTCTAGCTGTTCACATTCCATAGTATGGCTTATTGTTTTATATATTCACAGACATTTAATGCCCCTGGGATTATTTGGGTGGTTATGTTTTTCTCTGCTTCCTGAAGGCTTCACAGACCTTCCCAAAGTTCTAGTACAGTTTGGTGAATGCAGTTCAGCATGTTCCAGCTCTTCCACGGAAAGAGAAGAAAGGTCTTGCAGTTAGTCTCAGACATTTAGTTTTCTTAGGCATCATATGGTTTCCTACCCTTTAGACGGCTTAGTTCTCCAGCCTACAGCTCTGATCATGTGCAGAAAGTAGAATCCAATTACTTCTTCCATGTGGAGAAGATGCAGAGAGTCAGCAGTGATAGATAGATCCCTGTAGGGCAGAAAGGCCCATCCTCTGCAAAATAATGAACCCTGTAGCTAAAAGAAAAAGAGACAGAGACAGAAAAAATACCCTTTAAAAAACACAGCTTCACAACTGACAGCCCACAGACCTGAATGAGCTGAAGTTGAAAGTTCATGTAATCACTGCTTCAGGCTCTCTTCAGAGTCAGAGGGATCTCAGTTTACGCACTGGTTATACATTTAATCTTGCTTTAGTGGTTGCAATCAAGTCAAAAAGTTTTTACTGTCTGGGAGGTTTTTTGAGTGGAGGCTGACACCACGTGCGGGGAGAGAGGGCTTGCTTCCATCCCACAGACCTGAAATAATCAGCACCCCAGTGCGAGCTCTGCTTTGTTCAGATGCACTGTGGGCCAAAACTTCTTTCATAGTCCTGGACTTCTGCTCTGGATATTCTTCAGAGATGTGAGCATGGACATTTCTGAAGCCAGTACTGACATTATCAATCACAGCAGCAGCAGAGCTAGTGATCTGATTTTCAAAGTGATGAAATGAAAGCTGCCGGTGCTTTTTCACCTCTGAACATCAGACAGTGTGCTCACAGCCTTCTCTGGATGGAAGCATTTGATATTAGCCACTGTTTTGAAAATTGTCCCCTCTTCCTATGTTATGAACATGGATGCAAAAAACTAAGCACTGCTATCATTTGCAATAAGAAACAGTGAATAGCCACTTACCAGTGCTGCAACATAAACACATTAGTTATAAACACACGTAATTGACTGTCTTTGATGTCATTGCATCCATTATAATGAATTTCTTTGCCTACTGTAGAAATCAGTATATTTGAGGATCTTAATGGAAGCAGTGCCATTTGGATATGTGTAAAATCATAAATCTTGCAAAACATTCCTCTAACTGTAGATTTTGGAAAACTTTTCCTCCTCCCAAAACCCAGTATGGCCAACCCAAAATGCAAACATCATTCACTGTGTGGCAGAGCGTGGATCAGAAAATCTTTCCAATGCTATTTGTCCACTTTGCAGATGCAGTAATGTTCACTTTCTCCACTTTTACTGAGGAGCCTGAACTTCACCCCCACAAATGAAAGAACAGATACTTTAGAGTCAAGCATCCACTTCACATTGCACAGGAACTGGTGTAATTCAGAAGCAGCATTGCACACCGAGTGCTGCCTGCATCATCTGATCAGAAAAGAAACTATTACCCCATGTGATGTATAATGCCCTTAGCAAAGCCTGGGCTGAGTGATGGCAGCCTTGCTCCCATGGACAAGCATCTTGCATCTGCAATAGTTTCACAGAAGCCAGTGGGTGGCAGAATCAGATTCTGACTGCAGACGCCTCTTCCCAGGTGACCTGCACATCAGAAATGGTCTTTTGTTTTAATGAAGAACCTGGCAAACACATCTTAAATACATGCAGAAATATTTTTCATCCTGGCCATAGTCAGTTTAAACCATGGAGGGGAACTTCTGTGGGGTGCAGAACAAGTGGGTAATTTTCAAAAGCCTCTGCCCTCTCTTCATAATCTGATGCCTAACAACGGGTGAGTTTATTAGCCTTTCTACCCCTCAGGCATAAGCGTCTGTTTCCATCCAGCATGGACAAACTGAATTGCCCCAAAGACTGCTGACCCCTCTGTCAAAAGTCATCATCAGCAGGTCAGCAGGACTGAACTCTGGTGCGGGGCTTGTGGATGGAGCAACCTGCCACACACACCCCCTCACGGAGGGCTGCATAAACTGCATTTCTTTAGGAATTCAGATTCAAAACATATTTGACTTTTGCCCTCTTTATATTATGCATTTCATTCAGCTGTGCTTCAGTCACTGTTCACCAGCCTTCCCTGCTCTTGTGAGGCTGGAGAAGTCATAAGTATGGCAGCCCCCTCTGAGCGTTAATGCCGGATGCTGTCCATGACTGCTGAGCTGCGATATGCAAGCCAGCGATACTACAAAGTGAGAGTTTATATTCCTTCCCCATTTCATATTTTTAGTCCATAAATCCACAGAGCAGAAGAAATTTACAGTGGAGCGAGTGGTCATGGGGAAAGTAATGTACATATAAAGCAGTGGCAGATACCTTTTTCTTCCTGGGACTCCTGTCGGGAAGTTTCACACCAGGCTGAACGAAACCTTCAACCACTGGTGGTTTTTCTTGTGCCTGAGTTAAGAGCATGGGGATAACTGACATTTTTTATCCATTATTCATTTAGCAATGGCTCTGGTGAGCAACTTAATGTCATATGTTTTTCACTTACATGAAATGCAATAGTCTCTTTTCTTCTATGACTCTATGATTCTTCCAGCCTGCCTGCGCTGAGGAAATTATCTAAGAAGTTGCTTTGCAATTGATATAGCTTAAACTGTTTGGGAGATGCAGCAA
Organism: Psittacus erithacus; assembly: GCA_009867235.2. Taxonomy (NCBI): domain Eukaryota; kingdom Metazoa; phylum Chordata; class Aves; order Psittaciformes; family Psittacidae; genus Psittacus; species Psittacus erithacus. The sequence goes on along the minus strand of WYDI02025408.1, from coordinate 22,913 downwards.
AGACCTGGCTTAAGGTAAGTGATCAGGTTTTACTGATGTGGTTTCAGACTGTGGCCTGAACTACACCTACTGTGGCCTAACAACGCCTACTAAAAACTGAATAATTATACCACTGCTTAGTCCACAAATCATAGAATCATGGAATGGTTTGGGTTGGAAGGGACCTTAAAGCTCATCCAGTTCAAACCCCCTGCCATGAGCAGGGACACCTTCCACTAGGCCAGGTTGCTCAAAGCCCTGTCCAACCTGGCCTTGAACACTGCCAGGGATAGAGGATTCACAACTAGTATGTTGGCTTGTTGAAATACACAATATGTGTCTCCCTTGGACTGAAATTGCTTCCGTTCCCCAAATTTCTCATTCTTTCTTGAAAGGACTAGCTTTCATTGGGAGATCAGAGTCTTTCTTCCTTTGTTTTTCTAACCTCCTTTAAACCTGGCATTTTAAGCCAATGTATCACTAAAAAACCCAGATAAGATTTTCAGTGCAGCCTTTACTGACAGAATCAAAATTACATGAAGTATTGCATTTTGAGGCACTGAACTGCGTGCAGTCAAGAAAAGGTAGATTCTGATCTGGTCAGCTGAAACACTCCCAGTTAAATCACATCACTTGCAAGGCCCTGTGCAACCTGTGTGCACCAATAAAACTGAGGGGCTGGAAAGAGAAAAATTCACTTTTGGGGCCTAAGAGAAAGGGTATGAATTAAATCACAGCTGAAAATGTGGAGCAGAAAACCTTGGTGGATCCCCAAGAGACAGAGATGGTAGATCCTTTGCTGAAGGAAGGTGTCTGAGGAGGAGGAAGAGAGGCGCTACACAGAAGGGAACATTCACCTCTGCATTCAAGACCTCTTGGTCCTGACATGAGAAGCATATGAGTCATTGGATGTGGTGGATTAAAAGTTATCCCATAGGCACCAAGGCACATTTTCTGAGGACTAGTGAGATTTGCTGAATTTCAGCTGGAGTCACATGCTTCACTATTTTAGACAGTCTCCAAAAATAGTAGAAGCAAGGTGGAATGTTAAAGCATGAGTCCAAGTCCTTGTGCAAGAACGTTTCCCTCAGAGCAGGATGAATTCATGCCTCAAGGCAAAGTACTGGCCAGGTATAGGTAGTCAAGATCATGCCCAAAGGGTTATGGTCAGTCGGATGTGCTCAGCCTGTATCCCAGGGGCACCAGAAGGCCATGCTTTTTCTGCAGCTCCTGCCTCTTCCCCCTATTGGAGTTCTCACACAGAGGGGCAGGGGCTGTGCTTCGCAACGTGCCAGGGATGCGGCCACAGGGAATAGGAGAAGGAAGGCAGAGAAAACACCATTGCCTTTACGGGAACTGATCCAGGGGTTCCTATAAAATTCAGGGCATATGGTCATATGAAGAGGCATTCGGTCCAAAGGAGGGAGAGAATCTCCTTCAAAGCAGAAATGGGCTGTTTCCCGTCAGTGCTCTCCCATCTTCTCAGGTGGGCTATGACCTCATCTCAGGCCACCGCTGAAGTGGGTTTAGTTTCCAGATCCCCAGACCTATGCCACAGCTTTAGGGGATGGTAAGAGGTAACTGGAGCTGTCCACCTACCTCTGCAAAGAGACTGCTGGTCACATTTCCCCTGCCCCTTTTCTTGCCAGGGATAGCCATAAAGGAGATTCAGTAGTCTGTCAGCAAGACTGTGAGCCCTGGTTTACACCAGCTGATGAGGAGGCCCTCTCCATGTAATGGGAGGCACTAACTTGTTCACACTTCCATATCTTCTATCTGCTGGAGAGGATGCCTGATTCCCAGGCTGGAGTTTCTGGCTGTCAAGTGACCCAGCACAGAACCCTGCCCTTGGTGCTGGAAGGAAGTGACCGTCTCTCTCCACAGCCAATCCAGCCTTACACCCCAAGCTTAAAGATAGGTGCCCAAAGTTAGGCCATGCAAAGGTCTCCTTTGAGCTCTGCATTATGTGTAAAGGATACCTGACAGCATACATCACCTTTCCATCACACCAGAATAAGTTTCTGTGCAAAGCAGTTTTGAACTTGCAGAGACTAGAGGGTGTCATGTCCGTCCTTTTCTTGCCTCCAAGAAGCTAAAGTTCTCACATAAAATTCAAGCTAAGATGGTTTTGGTTGTATAATCATTAAAAAGCATGCTGAATGATGAGGCAACAAACCCCTTATGTCTTCTGAGTAATGATTGTATGTGGTACTTGGTGCTAAACTGTCCATGCTGTCTTCTATATAATGAACTCTCATCTCTGCCTCTACCAAACATTTAACTAAACTCGAGGCTTTACACATTTGCTTTAGTGTATTTGTACTGCAGCTGACACGGTGTGGAGGAGAACTACCTTATTAGTTTTCTCAAGGCATTTCTGATGTCTCTCCAGGTTGCTGCGTGCAGATGCTCTCAGAACTGGTGGTCGAAACACAGCTCCTCTGCCCTGCCTTGGTTGCACTGGGGGCTGGGGGTCAGGGGAGTTACACTGACCAGTGACAAGGGCAGCAGGCACCTTTGATCCTTGCACAACCTCTGCTCACGTTCAGGTGTGAGCTAGTTCAGCTCTTCCCATGCAGTCAGGCAGCCCACAGACAGCATGATACAGATCATGAACTGTGTCACAGAACTTCCCTCAGTTTTCTCCAAGGCAGACAGATGTGTAGGGTTTGTTTGGGAGGTTTTTTTGGTCTCAGAAGCCTGCAGCTTCCTGATTCACCACCACAAGGTTTGATGACTCCTACTGTCCAGTGTTGTTTTCTCTTCTGCAGTTACACTGGCTGGTTGTGGCACCCAGCTAGCAAGAGAAGGAGGAAACTTTCAAAGAGAGGGTGGGCTGGAGCCAAAGGAGTCTTGCAGTGAACAAGGAAGCCTGTGTCTTCTGTGGCTTCCATTTTTAATATAGCCAGGTGTCACCTTGGAGCATGTGGGTCTCCCCTTGACTACATGCTAGGCAGTACATTCCCACAGCACAAAGAAATATGGGATCATGAAACCCTTTTGAGGCTCTGTTGGAACCTGCCTTGTCTTCCCATCCTGGACAGAGAAATGCAATCAAAGATCAAGCTTTTTTTCCAGCATCTGGGCTGCACTGCAGTGTGTCAGAGCTATCCCAAACGGTGGCACAACTTCAGCTACGGTCCCATGAGAAAGGGGTTACAGGTGACCTCACTCTGCAACAAGAAGGCATCCATACAGCCAAAGCAGGGAATGGTAGCAGCATACTAATGTTGGTGCCTCAAAAGACAGCAGGTCCTCTCCAAATAGAAGGTAGGTTGCAATAAGCCATAAGTGGGAATTTGAAGCACTCAGTGTAGATAACATAACATCAACCATGGACACTGAAGAGCAAAGACAAAAGAGTGAAAACACTGGCATAAATTTAAATGCAAATTCCATTAAATACTTACATTCAGTTCCATTCTTCCCCTTCCAGTGAAACTTTCGGTGTCAGACAAGCTTATGATAAATAGCTTGCATTCACATTGACTACCACTGAGTTTTGATCTGTTATAAATATGAATTAGTTTATAGCCAGATATTGCCTTAACTTAATTGTTTACATACTAACTGGGGATAGATAGCATATAGCATTGGCTTTATTTAGTAATTTTTACTGAGCGGTTAGCAGACAAAATGTTACATTGTGAGGGGTTTTTTTCCCCTGTGTCCTATAATATTTTACTTTGATTAAAGCTGTACTGAGGTGAAATTGCATATTTCACGCAGAAAGCAATTTACCTCTCCTCTTATTGAAGTTAACCATACTTATTTGTCCTAGCATAATGTATTTTTCTAGCTGCATTCTAACTACAGTGCTTTATCATATGAACCAAGTTAGATTTAATCAAATTCAGTTTGTGTTATGAATTTTAAGACATTCGTTCAATTAGTTGGAATAAAAGCAGAACATTTGGAAGGAAGATTAAAGGTGAAAAATGCTGGTGGTGAGCTGGGTATCCAGTGCTCCTTCTGCACCTTTCTCATCCCAAATCATTTCTTATGCTTGAAAAGACTCCCTGATCTTTTTCTTTTCTTTTTTTTCCCTTCTCTCTTTCTGTTTCTCAGATTGCTGCTGATGTTCATGGGATGGGGAAGATAAAAGTCATTTTATCAGGTTGCAACACCCGGGGGTGTGTAAGACCTGACTGGTTTTCCTCCTGCTGTGCCTGTCATGGATGTTTTCTGGGCACTGATGGACAATGATGGGACCACATTCAAGCTGTGGCATTTTTTAATGTATTGGAGTCCACAGGGAAGCACAGTGCAGCTCCCCTGTTGCACTCTGGTCTTATCAGTGCCCCTTGACTGCACATGTACCAAGTATTTTGGGGGTATTAGGAGGTTTTTACTGTGTTGCCTTGTGTACTGACTACAATATCCATTAATTATTATCAGCATATTACCTTTTATTTTCATGCTTCTTGTCACTATGACATATGTCTGCAATTTTCTTCGCCTGGGAATTCTTGACTAACTTGGCTTAAGTTCACCAACCTGAGTGATTTGAAAAGGCCGTTGTAAAATAATAGAGAGAAATAAAACATCTTGGTGCAGTCAGACTCCACTCTCTCAACTGAAAAGTGCGGTGTTTTTACATTTTGAGACAGTTTCTCAGACAGCCAGACAAGGTGACATTAAACAAATCACACTAATTACAACACAATTTATGTAGAAAGATTTTACTGGCCTGCTAATACTTTGCAGGAGCTGCCAATTACAAGTGTTTCCAAAAAGAGCATTTCCAGCATTAACTTTGTGGTTCTTGGGGAGATAGAATAATGGAGCCTGTTATGCTTCCTTGTGTGTGTTAAGGGAAGCAGAACCCAGTCCAAGCACAGAAGCAGGGCTCAGAGACTTGAGTTTGAGTCATGTGTTTCACAGTTGCACAGATTGGCCCCAGGCAGATCACTCCTGAATCACCCCATGCCAAACAAAAATCAGCAGAATTTCTGTGGTCCCTGGAAGCTTGGTATCTCTCTGGCCTTTGTTATCCACCGCAGTGTCTTGCTGTGCATGCACCATCCCCAGAGGTGCAGATAAGACACTGCCATTCTGGTCTGGGGACATTTTGCATGGTTGGTGGTACCTCATACGACAGAGGGGAAGATCACACCCTCTATGCATTAGCTGACTCATTAACAGAATAAGGATTAAAAACTTACCTATAAAACTTGCCAACAGCAACATAAAATTAGTTTCCCAGGAGCATGTAAAGCACTTTAAGCTTAAACCCCAGAGATATGTAGGGCTTTACCTCCTATCCACTTAGCTTAAACCTGTGATCATGTAAGACGCTATGTCCCCCCAACCATCTGCAGCTAGTGGTCACCTTCAGCTTCAGAGAACTGAAAAAAAGGTATGGAGCACCCACTCTGCACCCACATTGGTGCTTACATCATAGTTTAAGTGCTGTGGTTTATAAAAAGCCACCTTGTACTGGGAGGTGTTCAGATGCATTGCTGATGTTGCTGCAGGGACAACAGCAGCCTGCTAATAGCAAATGACTTTGGGGGCAGGTCCAGGGGAAGAAAAAAGGGGGAGAAGGCTGGTAATAGCCTCTCACTGCAGGGGTTTATCAAATAAGTCCCTGCCAGTGCCATCTGGCCAGAGCTCCACTCCATGAAGTGGCCACTGACCACGTATGGGAATGCAAAGCTCCAGGTATGGACCCCTAAATCAAGGAGGAGTGAGGTGGCATGGGGAAAAGTCCTCAAAAACCTGCTGCTCAAAGCTGAATGAACCCTGACCCTTCCTCTGTCTTATCTGGGACAGGCAGGAAGAGAAGCCAATCAGATAATCAGCTCACTCTCTGGAACAGTAGGAATGCCCTAGCAAGCTTTTCCTCATGTGCTCAAAGGCGGATGGTGTGAATAAACGTGATCTGGAGATTCTCAAATAGGCTGGTGGGTGGTATGCCTCACTCTGGAGGTGGGTTCCATTCCTCCTCCAAAGCAAGCTGAACTCAACTCTGAACTGGTAAATGAACACAGAGCTCCCAGCACAGCTGAGTTGCCCTCATTCTCCCACCATCATTTATATAGCCTGTGTCTAGCTTTGGTATCCCTTGGTAATGCTTATAAGCATGAGCATACCTCTGCAGAGCTTGGGAATCTTTTTGTCCTAACCTTATGCATTGCTGTGAGGAAGATTTGTAAGCAACTGGAAGGCTGTTCTCCAGGGGCTTTGTGCTACCACTGACAGAAATTACCCAGGACATAAGCTGCATTTTTGAGAGGGTCACCCCTACTCTAAATGACAGATTTAGCATCAGCTGGAGACAGGAAAACCTTAATGGGCCTTGGTGGAGGTGATACTTCTTGCATGCATAAAGGAAATGCAAGCTCCTGCCCTCATAATAGGACTATTAAGCCCTGCAGTGCTTGCGTACCAGTGGGTGCCCCTTCGGAGCTGTTGTCTATGGCTCAGAGTGATTTGCAAAAGTTGCATAGAAGAGGGTTGGGGGAGCCAGGTAGTACAAAGGGTAAAGCTTCCATGGGGAATGAAGCCTCCTGGTCTCACAAGCCACAGGAATTCTTGGAAAATAAAGATGATCAGTACCTCACCTCAGCAACCTCTGAGAGTTTCACCTGAGTATCAGCAGAGGCTTTCCTGTGGTGGTGACACACAGAGCTAATCTTTCTCTACAGCTGCACCTGATGGTATAAGTGACTGTTACTTGTCTGTGTATAGGCACATTTTCACGCTTGACTCACAGTTAGTACAGCACCACAAGCCAACACTGCCCGTGGTTACATGGAAATTCAGTAGGATTGAAAACACGTAGAGCAGGGGAGAGAAATAGACCAGAAGAGTTATTTCAAGCAGATGTTGATGATAGCTGCTAGGAGGAACAGTAAGGTATCAAAAAGAAATAGATATATATCTCTTCAGAATAAAAACAGCATCTGCACCTGAACAGGGTTTGGTGATTGCTAAATCACTCTGTAAGCAAGAGAAAAGCTTTATGGACAGAAGGTTTTGCATCAAGCAGTTGTTGTTTACACCTGAAGCTTGTGTACAAATAAAGTCATTGCTCTTTACTGCCAATCCTCCTCTAATTCGAGCCAGAGCAGCCTATGGAGCTGCATGACAGTGCTCCTTGCAATTGTTCCTTGCAGGTGTAGCTTTTATACACGTTTGCCAACAGTCGTCCAGGTCAGCTCACATGCTGAGTCCCATTTAATCCAAAAAAGCAACACCTTAAGTAAAGCAGGGAAAGCATTATTCAGAAAGGGGAACTTTGGCATTGGATGGAAAAAGGAGAACATGGAGTTAATTTTCTGGTTTGACTTGCCCTGCAGAGGAGTTCAGCTTTTTCCACTGAATGCCAAAGGACCCCAGGGAGACAGGCCACTATGGACAGAAGTTTCCTTGTGCTGCTGCCTCACTTGCCTTCCATTCAGCAGGCAGCAATTACAGTCCCACAGACTGACAGGATAAAAAAAATTAAGCCTAAATTGTGAAACACTATAAAACATTAGGTCTAAATTCCAACCATTTCCCCCCCATCCCCGCCCCCCCCCCCCCATTTCTGTTCCTTTTATAAACCATCAGCACCATCTGTTTCTCCTGTATCTTCTTCCTTGTTGAGTGTGATGGATGCATTCGACCCCCCTAACCAAACCAGCAGTAGTTTGGTATGCACTCCAAACACTGTAAAGGCCTGAGCTGTAACCAGGCCAAGAACTTCTCCAGGAAACCACAAAGAAGCAGAATGATCATTGATGCATATGAGCTTGGAACACTGATCATGCAGTTAACACATGGATAGCAGGTGGTTTTTCTAAAACTCATTTTTCAAGGAACAAAGAAAGTTGTGGGTACAAAGAGTCTCATGCATACCTTTCCCATCGTACACAATTTGACTATAAGCCAACTATTTTATCCCATAAATATAAGGCTACATGACAGCCTACGTAAGTGAGCCTTCTTTGAGCTCTCCCTACTAGGCTGAGGGGTTGCATGATGGTGATCTCCCCTTGAGCTGGGAAACTTCTCACGGTTGATCCTTGAGGCAGAGAGACCTTTCTACTAACAACAGATCTTTGGATGAGTCCAGTTCGAGTTCTTTCTGAACTGCAGTTGGACTGCATGCCACAGTGACTTTCCCCTTGAGCCGGGATGCCACTCAAGGTTTGAGATCCCTTACCTGAGACTGCAAGATCCTTCCTCACCCAAGGCAGAGCAACCCCTTATTCACAACAGACCCTCAGTAAGTTGTTACAGTATGCTAAATAGTGAAATCCTTGTAGTTAGTTCCTTTAGACATACACAATGGTCCAAGTCTGAGACAAAGATTGGGTGTACTCACACCTAGGAATGGATACTCCATCAGGAATACAGAGAGCAAGAGAGGGACTGCTGTGAACCCCATGACTGAACAGGAGGGTGTTCCTTACCCTTTTGCATCTTTGGTCTCTGTGTGAATCATTTTAGCTTGATTCCACCTCGATTTTCCTTTGTGTGTTTCATTCATGCAGTAAGTAATAGAGTGAACCTTGCCATTGAACTGGCAATTTATAAAAGTCACACTTTCATAAATTCATATTAAAACCACTCTTGCTAATACCTTTGATGGTGATTCTCTGAGGATCCTAAATCAGGGTTCATGACAAATTGGTGTAGTTGGCAGGATGGAAAGTCATGGAAGAACAGCTAAAGGTGCCAAAGGGACATATAAAGGATGGAAAAGGAGAGCAATTATTTACAAAATGCTAGGCACCTTCCTAGAAGCTCCTTGACAGTTTAGGAAGAATAACAATAAAAAGGAACAGGACCTAAAGGAAGAAATAGAAGGCAGAAAGGCAGCTGAATTAATCCTGTCTGAAAATTGAGCAGCTGCAGAAACAGTTACAGGAAGAAAAGGGAAAAAAAATCCCCCAAAGTTGAGAGAAAAGATTGATATTGTGCTTCTGTGGATTAGGAAATTAATTGTATCCCCTAAAGAATGTGATGGAAACATATGGGGTAACCCTGACAATAGCGAACTGGGGGAAGATGATTCTTTGTTTCCCTCAAATCCCCCTGAATATGAGCCCATACCCATCATTAAAGCAGAACAATCTGAAGGACCTCGGGGTGGTGCTCTTCAATATATTGTACAAGTCACTCTCTGGGATCTGTTACAATTGGCAATTTACAGGAAAGCTTTAACAGAAAGCCAGGTGAAACTGAAACAGAGTATTTGTGGCAAGCCTGCCTAAGCAGTGGTGATCGAATAACACCCAGTAGAAATGAAGCAAACAGCTTTTGTGGTCCAGGAGTTTTCTTAAATCTAGGACCAGAAGCGGCAAATGCATCCCATTCTATCACCAGCAGGGTAGCTTACTAGGAGGAGGGAATAATGTGGAGTGAGGCCCAACCCTTTGTAACTCCAGTCAGATCGCTAAACAAGCTCTCCACAGCCATCACAAAAGCTGCCTGCATACAAGCCATGAATAAATGAGAATCCAATGGTATTCCAATATCTGCTGCAATTGATTATACAATGCCAAATCCCCTACTTAGAGAAGCCCCAGCAGTTCTTAAACCCTACTTAATTGCAAGATGGAATGAAATTAAAAGAGATACAGAACACAATGAGGGATTAGGTGATGATGATCTACATAACCAACTCCCTACCTGGGCAGAATTAATGCATGGCATTATAAACCATGCCTGTGAAATGGGGTGGGATAATCTGCTAGCCAGAAAATCAAACCCAAAACTCCAAACAGGAGATCATTGAGTGCAACAGCTGGAGCTAGACCAAGGGGGAACATGCCTAAATGAATTGTAGAAGAAAGCATTGGCACTAGGCATTCCTAGGGATAGGATTCAGAGACAGCCGGCTGGCATTATCCTAAATCTAATTCCAGTGTTTGAGAAACACAATTATGGCAAATGGAGGGAGCATGCCCCAAATACTCCAGTGCCATTGCCTGCTCCAACAAAGAGCAATAACCCTTTTCTCCCCCTTAAGGAAGAATTGCAAAGCATGAGGCCAAATAGCAGGCAATGCCAAGACAGCAACTGGGCTTCCCTGTCAGACGAGTGGAATTCTCTCAATGGAGAGATTGTGATGGCCCATATATTTTGAGTCCAGTTGGTCCTTGATGACAACTGATGAAATTTCTAATAGGTACTGGAGCACAAATTTCAATATTAATACAATGGGATGTATGACCCAGACAGCAAAGACTTAAGGTCACTGGAATGAAAATGGAGCAAGTGTTATTTGCCAAACTGCAAAAGTTAATTAATGGCTCCTGGGTGAGAAGCACATGCTGTCTACTCTCTTTGCAGTTAAAGATCACAATGAAAACATTTTGCACTATGACATTCTGAATGGCAAAACCTGGTGTGTGCTGGACAGTGGCATGTGGTCCTTTGGTTCAAATATCGACCCTAATCCTAATAGAAATCGGGAGGCTACAGTGCGTGTACTCCACACAGCACCTGCACTCCCTGATTCAAAGATTACTAATGTACCACAACACTCGATTTCTGCTGCTGCTACAAAAAAGTGAATTTCTGAAGTCATAACTGATTTAGAGAAATGATAAATCATCTCCAAAGCCCCACTCCCCACGTAATTCACCAGTTTGTCCAGTCAGAAAACCAGATGGGAAATTGCAACTAACAGTTTATTACTGGTGCTTAAATGCCAGCACAGCCCCACTAACAGCTGCAGTATCCGCTATTGCAACCCTAGCAGCCACTGCAAGCAGCTGCATGCCCCTGGATAGCAGCACTAGATGTAAAAGACATGTTCTTTATGTTCCCTTTACAAAAGGAGGATAAAAAGAAATTTGCTTTTATGTGGGACAGTATACAATATACCTTTAACAGACTCCCACAGGGAGTTCATCACAATTGCTCATTCTGCACTTGCTGAACTTTTTCTAACAGTCTCACTTCCTCAGAATGTGAAACTGTACCAATATGTAGATAATATTCTAATTGGAGGAGATTCCCTAAAAAGATAGGGGAAGAAGTAACAGCAGTGTGGCAAGCACTGCATAAAGCAGAAGTTGAGATCTCATCTGAGAAATGTCAGGGACCAAGAGAGAAGCCAAATTTGGGAGTACTTCATGGATAGCAGGCAGTGTGGTGATTCCTCCAGATACCTTAAGAAAAATAGAACAGCTGCAGATGTCCTAATTTAGGAAAGAATTACAACAGTTAACGGGAACTTTAGGATATTGGAGGAAACATGCACCTGGCTTTTCTGTCATTGCTCGCCCACTGTACTCATTCTTACGAAAGTGAAAACCATGGAGATGTAACCCAGAACATGAGGAGGCAGTCAACACTAATACAGGAGTTAAAAACATATCAGTCACTGGGACCAGTACACCCTTACGACCCTATTATAGCAGAATGGGGTTTTGTTGAATGTGGTACTTACTGTAACTTATTTCAAATTGGCCTTGGGTGACCAAATAGATCTTTATTATTCAGTTCGACTGCATTTAAAGAGACAGAATAGAGATACTCTGGGTGGGAAAAGGGACTTTTGTTCTAGTCTGAACAGTAAAACAAGTTGAGAAAATACATCAGGAACAGCCCGTGCAAACCAGAGGACCATTTAATTTGCTAGAAACAGCTGTAAAGGGAACTGCTCACCCAGAGGGATTTGCACAAAAACCTATGGTCAGAAAATGGCATACCTACTTGACAGGAATTGCAGGGGAAATTAAATTAACCAGAGGACATACTATAGCATTACAGCAACCTTTTAAACTCTCACCAATTTTAAATGCACCTCCCTCAACAAGCGAACACCAACAGAAGGTATTTGGTTAACTGATGCCTCAGCAAAAAGGATAAATGATAAATGGTAATACAAGGCTGCTGCATTAAACACCACTACTGACAAATAATAGAAGAAGGTGAAGGTAGTGCACAAGTAGAACAATTACAAGCAGCTGTTTTAGATTGGAGCAAAAATCATATATGTAGACCCCAAGGCTCCATGTCCTGATGCTACACAACAGCTCTGTCAATAGGAATCCCTGAACAGGAAAGTAAACAGATCTCCAGTTTGGAGAACTCAAGATTGGCAATTATTATTAAATACAGCCAGAATAACACCATTCAAGATGGGTGAAAGCTCACATGAAGGACAATAAGCCAGCCACAAACTGGAATCAAAAGGTAGATGAATTGATTAAAATTAGGAAGATAAAAACACCTGGAGCTCCTTAAATCCTGAGTGGTAGCAGTTGGGAGAATGGCTACAACATAAATTAGGTTACATAGGTAAAGAAGCAATTTATTTTGCTGCATAAAGCAAGGGTTGGCCCCTAAACAGGACAACTTGTGAAATTATTCTCACAAAATATCTTCAGTGTAGATAAGAATTACACAAAAATCACTCTGCTAAAGCACCACCCCTACATATCAACCAAGGAAAAACTTTCTGGTCTACATGGCAAATTGATTATATCACATCATTTAAACCCTCTGTGGGATATCAATACATCCTCACAGGAGTAGCAATAGTCTCTGGCTTACTTATGGCAACTAAATGCTGAAAGGCCTGATGGACAAAATACAGTATGAGGGCTCTCATCTTGGTTCTCCAGTCTACCTAACTCCTAATACCATCTAAAGTGATAATGGCTCACAGTTCTTTTGCAAGGAGGTACAAGAATGGGCAAACTAAGAAATTCAGTGGGTGTTCCACACCCCATATTAGCCCCAGTCAGCTGAGATGGTAGAAAGAGCTAGTGCGTTATTGAAAAAGAGCTTTAAGCCACTGGGATACTCCACTTTCCAAAGTACTCCGCCACTTGAATAATTGGAATGGACCCACTGGGAGTGCTGTGACCTGAGCATTCTTTGCAAAAACTGAACCTGATGTTCCACCTTCTAATGAAAGAAAATATCTGATGGCATTAAAGGCAGGGCAACCTGTTACGGTGAATTTACCCCAAATTGGAACTGTGCCTATGACTCTAACTAAACCTTGTGGCCCACTCACTTGGGAAGCTGCTGCTAACAGTGGTGCAAAACACAGAATTAGTTCAGAGTGGGTTTTCCTTCTTTCTAATAAGGTAACCTGTTCAGAAAACCCCACCAAGACCAGAGTCTGCTTTACATTTTTTGTGTTGCAGTCTCCTTGAAGATGAAAGCAAAATTCATCATCCTGCTGCTGTTAAAGTTTATGGTAATGCTTCCCCAGAAATGCCCACCTGTTTCAATTGAATCATCAATCAGAAATCAATAATGATTGTGTTACTATAGATAAGCCACCTTGCTATTAAACAGACAATGACACAAACCTGATATTCGAAACTCAAACACGTGTTGATAAAATATATGCTATGATTATTCACAATAACTCTTACATGCTATGTAGAAAATGCTGTAAATCATTGTTCAATACATGACATAGTGAAGGGACAATATGGCACTAAAATATCACACAGGTGGAACACTCTAACAGGACACAACACAACACTAGGAAGAGTATCTGTCAGAATCACCAAACCCTCAGCATCAAAACTGCCCTCTGCCAGGTCTGTGTTTGGCTTGAGTGAGGCAGCAAGCACTGGGTTATCATGCTGTCTTCACCACCCCTGAATGTTACCAGGAGCCTGGGGTAGCTTTGATGAAGGGGACACGAGAAGGGGACCAAGGGACTAAAGCTGTGCTGGTGCTCACCGGGTGCTCGCAGTGACTGGAGGAGCACAGGGAGGTGGTGAGGAGGGAGGAAAGTCTGAAAGAGGCAAGGAAGAGAGGACCCAGGGGCTTCCAGGAGGAAGCAGATGGAGAAGCAGAAAGGATTTGTCAATTATAGCAAGGGAAGGAGGTAGCGATGGTGGTAGGAAGCCCTGAGCATCGTTACACTGTGCTGGATAATCATAACACACTCTTGTCACAGCTAGGCTTTAAAAAACTTACAAGCTAGGTCTCAGAAAATACTGAAACTGAGGATGATAAGTTTGACCATTTTTCTTTTCGCTTCTCATTGTAGAAGGAGGACTCTGGTCACGTCTTCAGGGTTTTCTCTAGAAATTAACATATGAGAAAACAATTCTCTCCAAGCTGTGAGACTCAAGGAACTGGGTCATTGGAGAAAAGATCAGAGATCATAAACCTTACCACTAAGTGACAAGCACTAGCAAGTAGGGAATGAGATTTTCTCTTTAAGTTCTTGGTAGCCTGTTTGGTTTTTTTTTCAGAGATAGCTTTGATTTAGCAGCAGAGAACTGAGGTGGGAGCAACAGACCACACACTCCTTCTTGGACCCCTTCCTTTTGCAGTTGTATGTGACGCTGTTACTTAATCTTGGCTAGAAATGTGAACACAAAGCTTCTTTGTATGGGAAGCATGTATATTTTCCATGCAGGCATTCGTAGCCATCCATACACTTGAAGAGGCAATGGGAAAGAGGGTCCAGTCCCAGCTAGTGTGACTTCAAGAGACAGTCTCCAAGCAGAGGTTAAGCTGGGGCTCACAGCCTGCTGCCTGGGCACACATGCAGCAAAACCCCAACAAGCCCCAGACCCCCACCCCAGCTGTGAAGCACCACAAGGTGCAGTGTTGTCCCCTGGCAAGCTTTGTTTAGCATTCAAACTCCTGACAAACAGCCGAAGTCTCCAAACTGTGCGTGAATAAAATTTCTGGGTTGAAAAGAACATATTTGTAGAGAAATCTGGTCTGCATCCAAAGTCAAAATAATCCTGTTTCCCATTCAGACACCAAGCGATAGCCAGCCTCATCCTTCAGATCCACAAATGCAAACCCCAGGTCTCTACCTCCCTTCAGACAGACTGAAAGCTCATTTGGGCATATGCCGAAAACCCGGATAAAATCAAGCTCATCTTAATCTTTCATCCAATGAGACATTTGATGTATTTGAAAGTTTATGTCATCTTTTAAAATCACCTGTGGCTCCTTTTTAAAGTCTGAAATCATCACACCCATAATAAATCTCTTTATAGAAGTGTGGCTTCTTGAAATTTAATTAGAATAGGAAATGGCTGTATAGACAGATACACAGAATAAAACAGGCAGGGTGGCTTGCAGTGATGTATATTGGCTTTAAGAAAATAAATCAGTGGTCCCCCCCACAAATCCCACATTTCTACACTATAGTATGCATTAAATGACACCTTTTAATGCACCTTTTTTACTCCAGTAAGAAAAAGTGATTTGTCTGGCTATCTCACTGCCTGAGCCAAACCCCAGGCTGTGTAGTGTTATCCGTGCCTCCGCAAATATGTCTGGTAGATTTCTTCCTAAGCACTCTTCCTCCTAGCTGAAGTGATCAAAAGCAACAAATAAGAAATGACTTAAGTTTATTTCCTTGCTTACATGTTTTCTGTCCCCTGAAATACATCTTACAAGCACAATGAATATGAACTGAAAGCAATAATTTTTAAATTCATAAAGATATGCATACATAAATTAGAGTTGTGCAAGACTAAACTACAGATTTTTCCTTTAAAGGTAAAACACTTTTCCATTTTACATCTGCTTGGTTTTTTAAAGACCATAATATTTTCTGAAATTCAATAGATCACCCAAAGCCAGAGATACTCAAATCAACTCTCAAGCAAGTCTTCATCATTTCTTGGAATTCTATTTTTTCACAGTGAAAAAAAGCCAGTAATTTTTGTTAACTGTCTTCAACTAACATTTAAGCTGTTGGTTAGTCAATAGGCTTACACAATTTAAACATGTGAAGCAGCTCCTGATGACACCAGGTGCCACTGTCTAGAATCGTGCTGGCTCCATTCTCCTTTCTCATCCCAGGAAGACAAAGAACCCCCTCCAAGAGGCACTGCTACGCAGTACTGAAGAATTTCCCAGCAGCCCCAGTTAACAGACACTCGGCAGGGGCCCTTGTTGCAGTTTTCTGTTCAGAGGTGCTCTTGGTCTTATGCTGAGGCACTTTGGGTGCCCAATATTACATCTCTTATCATTAAGGGCTCCTTTCCCCTCTGCCCCACCTCCACTGGGTAACTGTTTGTCCTCTGTCTTCTTCCACCAAGGCTGGTATTCAGCATTTCCTGAGAACTTTCTGCTGACTGAGCTTCGTCTGTACCTTGACGGAGGACTTATGGCTGCTTCTGCATGGCATACTGGCTGCACCAGCTCTAGTTTCCCACTCAGCGGCTCCTTCTGCTTGATCGTGGATGGCAAGAGAAGCAAGTCAGCAAGCCCTTTCTCTTTTCAGCTGTTTCCCAGCAAAAGAAACATTAACACATCGGACTGCCAGATAACACACCACAGAGATTCTCCAACATTTTCCTTCTTTTCTTCCTTTTTTCATGTCAAAAGGGGGATGGCAGATTTCCAGTGGGAGAGGAATTTGTGCTGAGCAATGCTATGGTGACCTCTCTGTCTTTCACACTTAATGGGAAGGGCCCCTGAAGTGAGGCACTAAAGCCAACAGCTTATCCACAAAGCCCCTTGTTAATTAGTCTTTAAAAAAAACAGAACTGTAATCTGTCAATATAAGAAAGAGAGCTTTAAAATTATATACTTTTATAGCTATACATTGCTAGAGAAAAAGAATTACAGGATAACGTGCAAAGGGTCGATTCAATAAAACGAGGGAAAGAAACACCTAAGTTTCTTTGAACTCACTGGGGAGGCAGCTGTGTTCGGTGCGCTTGCTGCACATACATGTAGCTGGATAATTGCTAGGTTAGGAACTGAAATAGCAGCATGTGGGCATCATCCAAAAGAGCAAGCAGACACACACAAAAAACCATCACTAGCTCAGCCTTGGGCAAAGTTTCCCTGCATGCAGAGTGCATCAACTGTTTATTTCTGAAATTTATACTTTGTAAAGCATAAATAAGCAGGGAGAACCAGCATGCTCCCCCAGCAATGCACATACTCTCTGACAGATACTGTGTTTGGCTGTTTCTGTTGAGTGCAGCCCCAGAAACGAGAATACAGCCCTGCAGAATTAGAGCCCTGGAGGAGCTGAGTGCTCTCACATTGCATTTTTTAGAAAGTAGCTCTATTAATCTGAAGGTTAACTTAATTAAGTAAAGCTTGCTTCTTTATCAGGCTCTTCTAGGATTTTACATCATACCAAGTACTGTGGAGCCATTCATTAGGCCTTACAATGTGCCTCTCAGCTGGGTAAATATGCGCTTAAGCGTATTTCACAGAGGTTTCAGACAAAACCAAAGCAGTTTGGCCCAAAGTTCTGAACCTCTGGCATTCAGGAGTTATGCAGGGACACAAAGGAAAATCTGGGGCAGGGGAAGGAATCCCACAGCACTTGAAGGACCACAAGAGCCAGATAAAGGAGAAGGAGTCTGGAAATGAACAGTCATTTGAAACACTGATGGATGTTTGCCAAGCCCTAAACTGTGCGCTCCAAGTTCAGGGTTGTTAACCAAGGCTCATGAGAATGGGCTTGACTGGAGAAAAAAGAGCCATCCCCATTCCTGCAGCTGAGAGGCTCAGATGAGAAGGTGCCACTCGATGAAGAGGACACAAGAAAGGGACACCCATCAGTGAGTGTCAGCCCTGGCAAGGCAGTCACAGCACAAACCCCACTAGAACCCATACGTCAAACATGACTTGCATCACCTGCATGCAGTGAGCAAACCAAGTCACAGTGGGTCTGTGCTCTGGCACACATGCACACATGTTGGTGTCGATGCAACATAGAGTCCAGTTCACAGATGCATGTGTATGAGTGTTGGAGACTGAGAGGAAGTGTTTCTTGTTCTTACATGGTAGAGAAGGGAGTTTGTCCTGATATCCTGCGACCACATGTACTGCGGGAAAAGAAAACTAAAGGAATTGGACAAGGTCACCAAGACAAAGGAAAACAAATCTGAAAGGTTTTCGAAACATTCTGCCTTGAATCCATGTCCCAGTTACACTCTTCCCACCTGTACTCACAGTCCCATGTTATAGTTCCTTATATAGTTCCCACTTTTCTTTTCCTATAAAAGAACAAAACTAATGTAATATTTATTGTTACCAGAAGAGCAATGCCATAGTCAGGCTGAGAAAACAATTTACTGAATGCTGATGTGCTTACTGAAAACTTAGTTCTGAAAACTTCATTCACCCACTGGGGACACAGTATGATTTCTGTTACAAGTATTTTTAAGGACAGATACTTCTGAAAATGAGAAGAGCCTGATGGTCTTGTGAATTTGGCATGCAAATTTGCCAGGCAGTTTGAACCTCTGTTTACTAACCTATCAGCTCTAATAAAAAAGAGAGAAAGAGAGATGCAAAGAGAGGAAGGGAGGAAATGTGGATCAAGAGCAGCACAAGGGGTTAGCAGCAGAGATGAGAACTGTATATACATCACCAACACACTGTCCATGTCTCTGCACTCCACCAGTTCTGTATCTGCCTTGAAAATAAGTTCCCTGGTGCTGCTTAAATGCTGCATAGTCTCTCAAGTTTCAGAGACAAATACATCTCCCAATAACCCTGTTTTCATTTTGTCTTAGTCTCAGCATTTTCAAAAATGCACCATCTCCCACCCAGCCTCAACCAGTCCATATTAATCTTTTTTCTTTTTACCTCAGAGCTTCCTCAGCATTTTTTACACCTATTTTCACCAATCAAAGTGGTTGCTTTAAAGGCTGATTTTTCCCACATGCTGCTGTTTTGGAGATAATGACCTCAGTTGCTGGTTAGGATCTTCCTTTTTCCCTAGTAGAATAGAGTCTGTGTTTTAAAGGCACGTTTTGCTCACCTTCATGTTCATATCTACCTCATTTTAAGCTGCAAGCATTTCCCTTGAAAATTGAGATCTGTGGTAGCCCCAACCTCTCCAAACTTCTAGAGGAACATGCACTCTGAGGCAGAGAGCAGCAGCCAATACCCCGTGGAAACAAAGAGTATCTCTTCCCTGCCTAAGCCAGAGAGGTCTTGGGCTCATACGGATTTGCAACTTTCAGGAGGTTCCCAGATCTTAGCTATTTTTGAGGGACTACAGATGATCTTCATTTCAGTATCATTTGTTTCCCTCTGCTCAAATTATACCACGCATGCTGTGAGCAGCCTAACACAGCTAGCACAGCTCTGAATAGGTGGGCTGGCTGTTTTTCCAAACCTTGAGCATTTGGCATTTGAGGTCACACTTGGACAACCACACAGCAGAGGGCAACGATTAAAAAGTGTCCTCTAAAAAAGGAAGGACCCATTTTACTGGCAAACCACCAGCTGCAAGAGATTATGCTGAGGCTGTACATAAGGAAAGCATGACAAAAGTATATGTTTTGTTTCCCTCCTCAATACCTTCATTATGTTTTCTGTCATAAAAAACAATAACCTGCTGTTGTCCACCAGCTTCCTCATTTGTAGAAGACTTAAAGTTCCATTGAGATTTGAGAGGTTGACTCTACAGTGAAGAGTCACATGGGTTTATGCAGACCTCTCCTGGCTCACTGGGAATGGCAGCAGGAACACTCAGGGTGGCGTGCCAGCAACCTGGAGTTAGAAGTACATACTGAGGTAGTCCTGTAAAGCAAAACAAAACAGAAGAGTAGAGCTGGAAACACACTGTTGAAAGGAGTGCAAGTGGAAATGTTTGCCAAGCAGTGTGGGACTCCCCAGCCCACAAACAATTTGAGACTACCTCTCAGTTCATGGCTTAGAAAATGTAGTCTGTGTTAAGAGCTACACATGCTCCTAAGAGCCCATAGTTTAGCCTAAAAGACATTCTGATTAATTCATACACTGGCCAGGATTTGGAGCAACAGGGAGGTGGGAGCAACAAATAGGGCCGGGGAAAAAAGAAAGCAACCAACAGAAAATACACTTCAGAGCTAGTGGAGAGGTAGTAGAGAAACTGGGTGCCACTAGCAGTCAGTGCAATTGATGCTGGAGCATCCTTAGAAAAGGCAGCAGGTAATGAGAAACAGCATTAAGAAAAAATCAAGGTGGGAAAAATTTACTGCTCTCTCTTCTGAGAGATTGTGGATGGAAAACTTGGAGAGAGATGGTGAAAATACTAAAAGAGGCCAAACAAACAAATTCCATTAGAACCAGCAGAGTGTTTTTAAATCGTGTCCTTTAATAATCTATTATTTGCATTACCATAACATGGCATTGCATTATTTGGGCATGCAAACAATTGTTGAGTTCCCAACTTCTGCTGCTGGAAAAAAATGATGACCTGGGGGAAAGAATTTCTGTAGTAAATATCTCAGCATGAATAATAAGATGAGGTTATTTAAGTGACAGCTTCTTGAAAAATTAGCTTAAGTTCCTAATAACTGTACTACATAGCTTAAAGAAATCTAATTTTATCTCTGCCTCCCACACAGCAAATCTCCCTATCACATTTTTTCCTTGCTTCATTGCTATTTCTTTGCTTAATAATCAGCTACTTAAAAGATTGAGGATAATGTTAATAATGGGCAAATTAGATACACAGAAATGTTTTCTGTTCTTTTAGAAGTACCCGAAATGACTGTCATTAAACCAAAATCAAGGCTTGAGGAGGCAGCACAGAAACATGGGCAGGCTGCTATGGAACAGGGCAAGGACTCTGGCTAGTGTCTGGCAGACAACATTAGTCAGTGTTGCAATGGTAAAATATTTAACAACATGAGCGTCACTCCCCTTCAGCACTCTTTCCCCATAAACTAATTAAGCTATAATATTATGAGCACTTCCTTTCAGGCTAGGCTTTCCTTTCAGCATGACTATGGGCAGGCTGGGCAAAGCTGGGTTATTGCTGTGATTAAAAAACTGACACTACATTTTGCCTCAGTCCACTTTATTATTTTTTCCTGAGCTCTACACAAAGGCACTCACATGCCCAGTGGCTCAGTCTCACTTCCAATTAAATCAATGATAAAACTCCCATTGACTTAAACGGGAGCAGGTTTGCATCCCAGAGGCTGATAGTCAAGGTTTTTTAACAGTCAGACTACTAATAGGAAAAGTAGAGTTAGAAAATGTCCTCTCCTTCTCTTTTCTTAGAAGCAGTAATTCAAAGTGAATAGAGTAGGCATGTTCAGTTTGAAATAATTTTTAGGGAGAAAAAAATATGTAGTGAGTCTATTTATAATGAGGTGATTCAGCTCTTCTTATAATATGCGTGGATGGACCTGCTGCAGAGAAGGAGGCAGCATGTAACAAGAATTATTGACTCTCCCTTTAAATAGCTTGTAAGCCCTTTCTTAGCCCTTACTATATTCAAGACTTACTATATTACCTAGCCTGTGCAGCAATGTACACCGCTCTTAAAATGTTTGGCCAATTAACTTGGTTATATTGGAGTCAACTGCTAAACAATGAGCAAAAGACTCAGCATCCTCCAGCTGTTTCCTCAGCACAGGGCTTCTGCTATGGACATAGCCCATACAAGGCCAGGAAGAAAGCGAATTTAGTTTTTCTTTTTACAACATTGACAAAATTAAGCAAAAGGAAGAGATTAGATTAAAAATGGACACATTAGTGTTAATTTCTATTGCATGAATCCATATACTTTGGGAGGGAGGGGGGAAGTTAATTCACAAGTAAAAAAAGCCTTGGGAGAGGGCTTTGGAGACAGCCTGACAGAGATGCCCAGCATTTAATTTCCACAAACCTTGAAAGGTAGCTGCTTCCACTCAACCCAGTTTCCCCAGCATCTGTGAGGATTCCTACTCCTCACAGAGGGCAGAAGCACCCGCACAGATGGGTAGCCCTTCGGGAGCAGTGGTTTGGGTAGTGGCAACCTGCTGGCAGTGATAACCAATTCTCCTTTCACCTCAGTCCCCTACCTCGCACCAGCAGAAGAGAGATGCAGAGTAACAGGCTGCGGCCCCAGTACACAGGGGCTTTTGCTGGCAGAGAGTGCATAGGGAGGACATCACTACCACCAACTGGGCCTTGAAATCTGCTACCTTGCAGGGTGGTGCGCTGCAGTGAGCCAGTGTCCGGTGGATACTCAGTTCAATACCCAGCTGGAGGGCTGTCATGGGAACCCTGCAGCTCTCTGCCTGGTGCCGCCCCAGCATATACAATGGAGTCATTTTGGGGAGGTTGACACCATGGAAAGTTTTGAATCTTCTGCCAGCTGGATTTGATGTTTCTTCAGGATGCACATGACAGCCACAGTTGCAACTGCACACCATGTGTGAGAAGCCTGCCCTGCCACAGTGCTGAAAGTATTTTCCGTCTATTCTGGGTACTGTTTGTGCATCAACTGGTGGATGTGTTCCATGTGCGGTTACGTCATTCACTTCCATGCCTTTTCTACTCCTTGCTTTTCCCCTGCTAACAGAGTGGGAGGAAACATGTTTGTCTTTAGTGGTGTTAATACCAAATTCAAACGGAGAGCATTGAACTGTAGCATTGTCTGAGTAACCTGGTGCGACACACCACACAGGAGGAAGAGGTACAGGGGACAGCTTTTGTGAGTGACATTGAAGTTCAGCTTTCAAGTTTGCAACTCCTCTGAAAAACTAAAACAGCTCACATAAGACTGGGAACAAACTTTCATGACCTATTACTCAAATGGGAAGCCAGGTGGCTCAGCAGAAGTTGATGGAGTTGCTCTGGATGAACACCAGGGTAACAGGCATTTATAGCATCAGCTCCCAAATGTTTGCACCTCTTCTCTCCTCAGGCCATGATCTACAGAGTACACCTGCACACACCCACACATGCACTGTTTTTGTCTCCTTTTCTGCACCATTCTCCTTTCCAAACCTTTTTTGATTGTCATAGATTCAAAATTCGAAACAGTCCCAGACTCCTTCTCTAATTACAGCAGAGATGGTGGTTTTGCATTTCTGCATCAAATGCTGAGGGCCAATGGCATTCCAAACAACAGTAGAGACTGAAATAGTAGCTTGGTACAAGTACAAACTGCAAAACCTCTTGGAGGAGGAAGCCGTGCAGTGAATTTGTCAATGCAGTGGCCAGTACTTCATACTGACTCATGGATGGTGGCAAATGCCCTGTGGGGGTGGTTGCAGCAATGGAAGCAGAGCAACTGGCAATGCAGA